>PNEQ01069600.1:0-170517 GCA_003012365.1 Medauroidea extradentata | reverse complement strand
GGGGTGAAAATACGTGAAATGTGTTTTCGATTATCCTTCCATATCTATCGAATCAATCGAGATATCGAAGTACTCTTTGCTTTAAATTGGTGCTTTTGTAAGTATCCCAAGTACCATTTAAAATATATTTTCCGAATTCGGCCCTAAACTGGTTAAAAATGGGGTAATATGAGTTTTCGACTCACATTCTATATATATCGATCCCATAGTTTTTTATATAGAGACGTTATTTTTGTTTAGGATTGATGCTTACTCAAATATCTAAAAAGCAATTTTAGGAATTTTCGAAATTCGCCACCTAAGAACGTGAAAAGGGGTGAAAAGTGGTGAAAAGCGTTTTCAAATAATCGTCGATATATCTTGAACCCAGCGGGCTAATTTTTTTTTTTTACGTCCACAAGATACCAATAAAGTATCCTAAAACGTGATTCAAGGGTTTTTCGAAATTTACTCTCTTAAGTGGTGAAAAGACCTTGAACGTGCTTTAGATAAATCCTCAATATCTATCGAACCTGTCGAGATACACAATTAATTTTTGCTTCAGGGTGATGATTACAGAAATTATCGCAAAACTGTTTTCAGATTTTTCGAAATTCAATTTCTTAATACTGTGCAGGGGTGATATGTGTTTTTTTAGTGAATGATCGATTTTGATTCGACTAAACGGGCTAGCGATGTGATTAACACTTCAGTTGGATACTTACACAAATGTCTAAAATGTAAATTTAAAATATTTCTAAATTTGACACCCAAAAGGGTGAAAAAGCACAAAATTTGTTTTCCATCAACCCACGATATCTATCTAACCAGTAGCGATATTGAGGTGTTGTTCGCGTCAGAGTGATGCTTATGTAAATATTTAAAAAAATATGTATGTAATTTTTTTCTTTATAAGAAACGTGATTATTAAGAATAAAACTTATTTGGTCAATAATCAAGGCAGACGATCCGAAAGCAGGAACAAGCAGCGAGAAACAACTTATACAGGAGTTTCACTACAGTAACCTATCGAGACATGGTGTTGTACAACCTTTATGAGCTCAGGACACAGATATTATATATTTTTTTTCAATAAATTTTATTTTCATGGATTATTTCGACGTTACGTGACGCAGTTGTTTGTCACTCAGGTATAAATTCCGGGAGGTTCTGGGCTCGAATTCCGTTAAAAGCTGCGTGCAAACGTTCAATTCTGACACACAAAAACTGAAAGGCAGATCGAATTAGTGCAATTTACATGTAGTCTTTTAAAGGGGTAAAATTGCAGTTCGCTTTCCACTTAGGTTCCTCTACAATATCAGCTGACATATCGTCAGTATACTGACAAAAGTGACTAAGTCATAAATGCTATTTCGTTTAAAAACAGTATTAAATTGTAGATATTAACAAAAATGTGTTACTATACTGTGACATAACAGTACCAAACGACGAATAGACTTTAAACTTGGGCAATTGTTCGTGAACAACATGTACATATTCCTAGCATTTTAATAATTTTATCTCATCTATCACTTTTGGCAGTAAACCGACGATATATCATCTCACTAATCTCAGGTTTGGGGCTCCAAATACGTTTCCGCGAAACCTTTACCCTCTGAAACTTTATAATGTCAATAAAGTTCAAGTGAATATTTTGAAAATATATAATTGAGGGCACCGTCATAAATGGTTGTGCACAGGATAAACAGATGTTTCTCATTCGATTAACCACTTACCTTAGATGTCTGTAACTACCCCACAACGTCAAATAGGCCCAGGCGAAGTCGCTGTTAGTGGTAGGGACAAACTTAAGACTGCTTTTCGCGTGGACAGCTATAGCTACTTATCTTGCTGCAGAATTAGTTCAACTAGCCGCTTGGACATTCTAACACTTGATGACTGAAGTACCAATTTTGTGTACAAAGAGGTTTTTCAATAAAAGTAAATATTATCAGTTACGAAAAAATACTCGCGAGCAAAGCCGCGGGGAACTGCTAGTTTTTATATATAGAGATTACAATAATGTGGTAAGCAGATTATGTTTCGTGCTATAAATACATTTTTATGTGTGAAACAGTTTCTATAAGTCGTCTGAAGAAAACTATTGTGTACTATTGTTTTAGTAAACACATTCGAAAAAAATTTATTCTTTTCTGCACTACAAAATTTTAGAATCGGTGCAATGTGTGTCTACAAGTAAAATATTAAAAAATCTAATTTTTATGTTTGTTAAAAATGTATTCCAAAATAAAAAATTAAAATTAATTTATTTTCTTTTATATAATATACGCAATTCCAATAACTTTATATTTTAAGCTAAGCCAAATATAAAACAAGACAATTCTTCCACCAAATTACTACTAGCGCTCGGCGACAAAAAGGCAATCACATTTTATTCCTCAGTGTCAAAACCACAACTTTCATAGACCGTGATTCAACCATTTCTGAAGGGTTAGTACAAATGTTAACCGTCAAATATAATACACGGTAAAAAAAGCATTAATGAATCAGAAGATAACATGTACGTATATTTTACTTAAATGTATTTAACACGAATGCTTGCCTTCATTTACAAGAACAAATGGTATATTTACTCAATATTTACACAAACGCTTTATGATGTATTAAGTGTACATTAGTAATGGAAATTGATCTGAGGTACCAAATATTTAAAGTTGTGTCTCGTAAATTTACTATAAGGTAAAATTGTAATTAGTGTTACAATTTAGTGTAAGCTACGCTCAAGGATGGAGGTCTTTAATTAAATAAAAAAATAAGTAAGACAACGTATTTATTTACAACTATCTACGCTAAAATGTCTGAATGTCACTTATGTTCAAACATTGTTAAATAGATGTATCTATAAAAGTCACCAGTATGTTACAAGTTGAAAGTAAACAAAACAAATAATTGCCATATATATTAGCGTTGTAAGATCTACATAATAAAATCTTAGCCCTCTACTCAAGTTATCGTACATATAATGTCTCTCTGACCACTCACAAATGGTGGACCCAATTTTCTAGCTTGGAACACCCCGAGATATTAAAATGTTTGTTGAAAAGGGAGTTTACAATAAGAATGTATAGGTTTGTGGATATACGCCATTGCTCTAGTTTTGTGGACCAAAATTATGTTAAAAGACAAAGTACAAAAAAATCATAGAGGAATTAGGTCATGATTTTTGTCCTTTTTAACCCTAGGAACACCCCCGTCGCACCATTCCTTGCAGTAAACAATCTCGCCGAACAATTTTAAGTAGCACTCGCAACCCGTCACTATTGCCACGACTCACACAAGAGGCCTTTTGGTAGAACTCTTTCTCTGTCTGTGGCACAGCTCTCTTTTATACTCCTAATCAGAAGTCCAGAATTTTCGCGGCATGTCTTTACCTCGGAGCTCCTTGAAGCACGTAGCATCAGGGTCAAAGCAGAATCCAGCAGACGACAGTACACCCAGTATTACTCTAGGCCGTGATATATACTGTCAACTGAGTCTTTAAGAGCGAAGCCTGGTTTGAAATCTGTGAGAATTTGGTATAGGGAAACCCGTGCTAATGGAATTGCATTGACAGAAGCCAGTTTTGAAGATAAATACTTCAAACAAAAACTAATCTGTGAGATGTGTTATTGTGAATCACCGTCCACAGAAAAACATACTAATTTGCTTTTACTTTTTTTTTTTCATCGTGTTGTTATACTTTCAAAATGTGTTAGAAATCAAAAGACTTCAATAGGCAAGAAGATATGGATTTTTGTAAAAAAAAAAAAAAAGTCCGTGGTAGCATATATCTATCTTAAACAGGAACAAAAAAAAAAGCAAACAATGGTAAAAAAATATTTTGTGCAGGGTAAAGTGTACAGTAGAGCGTACATACCATCGCTGGAAACCATGTCAAGTGATGGCGGGAGAAGGTGGCATTTGTCCTTGAGCTTTTCTAATTTTTCTTTTATGACAAGCCGCGGGACAGAATTCCGCCGACATTGATACTAATTCAAGTTATCATCTTTCCTCCTCTCCGTATATGTTATTTATTTTAAAAATTGAATTTTGACCTAAGAGAACGCGATATTAATTAATGTAATTTACCCGAGAAGCGTACCTAAATATTTATGTGTCGTAATTCATGTGCGTCTAGATTTGCAGCATTACTTGCTTCGTCTCTACAAACAGAATTTGAAGATTACTGTCACTCGTCTAAAACAGAATATTACGTAAAATAAATTAATGTTTTGTAGATATATTTCTAGCGTGAATTTATTAATGTATTTACTGAAATAAAAAAAAATCTACTGAGGGGGAATTTCTATCCTTAAGACTTTTATTAGGAAGCAAGCATGCAATCATAGCACTACGAAATATACATCAAACGTAGCCGGGAAATATTATATTTACTGCATATAATATGGAAATTCCTGTTTTTCAATTACTATGTCATTTCGTTTTGTGTTTGGTCGAGTTAGTCACTCTGAGATTGTTTGTGCTAGTATAACGATTCTTCTATTATTCTGATTAAAATTTTATATCCCCTAGTTGTCACAGAAACTCATATTTCGTAAGTCGAGATAGACTTTTGTGTAACCACCATCTTATCGACAAACGGTGCTTACTTCGTACAACTGCATGGAGGTTATTTATCTCTGCCGCTGCTGTATCTTCTTACACTGGTTGCACTTTTAAAACTAACTAAACAGTATAAAATTATATTTAATGTAAATAAAGTGTAAGATTTGAAGTGAAAAAAAATGTGGGGCGCATACAACAGATAATAGTAAGGAGTGTAGAGAGTAGCTGTCGATGAGTAAACTCACTTATCAGTCCATACCATTTGAAGAGTAATACAACTGTTAGAGTCAACTAGGTATTGATGTGCGCGGGGCTACAGATATTGTAATTTCGCTGTTATTTTCGTGGATATAATGGGCGCCATCTGGCCTACACGGTTGGCTCTCGGGCCAGCACGACTCTCGTTGGATCGCCAGGGTCGTGGTCGACCGCCAGGCTATACCCCTGTATCTGCTGTCGTGGACGGAGCGTTGTTCAAGTGCACGCTGGACTTTATGGGCCATCCCACGTCACAATATCACACATGAAAATAGCACTGAGTTTAATAGAATTCTAAGTGTTTCAGTACGCCCATAAATTACACATGACCCAGATAGAAATAGGCAAGAACAAAACACTGGAGCATGACCCTGCAACAAAGGCTAACATAGATCGCTACCCTTCAGTTCACAGTGATGCGAGTACATAAATGAAGTACACAACATACACATAATTCTGTTGCACAACGAGCATATTACAAGAACACGATGCGATGGTACACAAATGAAGCGGGCATGCGGCTCTGAGCCCCGCACTGGCTTAATTGCTTTATGAAAACACCTCTTGGGTGTGCTGAAAATTGTGTGAAGTCTCACGGAGGACGGCGTACTCGGCGGGCGATGAGAGAAAACGGTTTCAGAAAAAATTAATAACAATGGCAACCTAAACAATGAGAGACCAAAAGTTGCAGCCAGCCGAGCCGTGTCACGCGCGACCAACCCGTGTGCCTGCTTGAGATAGACTGTCGAGTCTTGGCACGGCGGGAGCAGCGTGGGCTGTCCGCACGCAGCAAACCGAAAATTTCCTAAGGTGGAATGAGGGTGAAATGTGGAATACAAGAGTTACACAAAACACAGGATTACACTGCATTTCAGAAACCAGATAAAATTAATGTAGCAGTTTTCTGAGTGTTTACCAAGTTTTCTGAGGCCATGTGGCGGAACATACTTTACGATGAAAATGGCGCAAAAAGACAACATGATAAATAGCAAACAAGGCTGTTTGAAAACAGACATTAAATTATAACATTAATTACTTAAATGTAAAACAACTAACTCCATTGAAAATAATACGGGTCACATGGCGGCAAGCGTTTACGAGAGAGTGAGTGAGAGATTTTCGTCAGCTCTTAACATCAAGGTCCTCAGCACTGGTGAGGGGTGACAGGAGGTGAGTATGGAGCGGCGCCGGAATGAAGGTGGCGGGGGAAACAGGATATCTCCGAGAAAACCCGTCGACCAATGGCATCGTCCGGCACGATTCCCGTGTGTGAAAATCCGGGGAACGACCTCGCCGGGAATCGAACCCAGATCGCCTTGGTGGTCTGACCCCTCGACCACCGCGGCCCCCAAGTATTTACGAGAATAGATCATGTCTGTTAGGGTGGTATAACACTAGACTGCAGTTGTTTATGGCCTCCGATATTGCTGTCTGTTCGGTGCACATTTTAAAATCAATTTTAAACTCGCTGCCACACTCTAGGATATACTTATGACCTTCTCATTCTACTGGTTGTGAGACTCTCAAAGTAAATTACTTTGTGGTATTTTTGCCTTTTTTTGCATAACTATGTCCAATTGATGTCACATGTACTGTTTTAATACTATTCTTTCGGAATACAATTATAGAATGTCTTAAATTGTAACTTTACGTGACTGTGCTGCAACAAATATTGTTTCTTTGTTACTGCAGGGTGGATATCTACTGTCCATTCCACTGTTTTTCAACTTTATTAGTATTGTAGGATTTGGTTCAATTGCCCAGTGGATACAGAGGAAGCGGTGCATCGGTCATCTTTTGTCTTACCACATTTTCAATGGAATTGGTAAGCATTACAATGAAATTTAACAAATATTTTGCAACAGTGCAGTGTATTTTGCTGATGCACAGACTTTAAAAACATTATTTTACCGAGCTAAAAGAAACCTTTCTTGATCGTCTATCTGAAGTCTCCATGTCTGAGGATATTATAAAGTTGGTACTTCTGTGTGCATAATGTACCAAATCACCTCTATGTACAGTGCTGATCCTACATATGATTATTTGGGCACGAGTATGCAGCAATGCCCAATACAAATCTTATTGCAGTTAAAATTCTACGCAGCTATTACATTTTAGAATAAAGTAGTCTGAAATGACTTCTTTTGATAATTTTTTAGAACTTCGAAATAGTATTTATATCATGCAGGATATTATTAAAATAGCTTTCCGTCATTATGTGAAATGTGTTTTCTTATCGCAAGGAAACATATTAGGAATAGGTTAAGTATGTTTGTAAAAAAGTCATTTATCAAACGTGCTGCAGCATTGTTTTACAATTTTCATTTCTGAAATTGATATTTAACGAGAAGATTATTCCATTTTACACAGTTCAATCGATGTTTTTTGCTTAGTGAAGCACTGTCGTAGTTTGCTAACAACGTCTATGTTATACACAAAATAGTCATTTAAAAACATTTAGGGTTGCTGCTTATAGTGGTATCATGATAGCTGAACACAAGAGCAGTTAAACAAACACAGAATGTTTCGCAATTATACCGACAAACTTCGTGAGACGATTTCTTATACAAAAACAAAAATATATAAAATCTGAAGAACACTCTCTACCTAAACTGAAACTTGAGGACAGTAAAAGTTCGCGTTGATAAGAATTTCTAATTTATTCTGCTGTTCAATGTGGTAAAATAAGTAACACGACATTTTTAATCTCGGAATAATGTGTTAATGTGATCGGGAAAATATACCTGAAAGCAATGTATTACAATTACTTCTCCTACAATGAAGTTAGAGGAGTAGGCAAGCTACCCTATTCTTGAATAAAGTGTTTTGCCATTTGGAATTTAAATGATTCCTAGTTGCTTATTGTGTTGTTAAAACTGTGTATTATCCCGCGTTATCAAAACATCACAACGTAAATGTGATTAGGAGCTTGATAACTCTTGCTAGATAGATATCACATTTTTCACGTAATTGTGCAATGGCGCCGACACAAGTAAGAAGTACACTTTTTTTCTACAGCAGCACAAATAAAGTGCTTAAACATATATAAAACGAAAAAATATTTGTGCCATGCGTCACTCAATGCAATTTAGGTGCACTCTGTGCATTGAAGTTAACAATGCATTAAGATGAGCTACTATGGTTACGAAATACATGATACATTTGTATTTTGTCACTTTACTATTTATTTGTATGTAAGTTAAAGTGGTCTACATGTTTTTAAATGACTCTATTGTTTTAAAACGTGTTGAGACTATCGCTGTTGTAATATTTCGTTTTAATAATAATTCCCAAATTTTGATTTTACTTTCCTGTCCCAATGATATGCGCACTATCATCCAGCACTATAGCTAGTGATCTGGCGAAGAAAGCCTTCTGTTGTCTTGTGAAATTTAGAAAGTGGTGACCTACGGCTGCATCTTGATACAAATAGTCTGAACAAAGATATTCAATATGAAATACATCCCATTCCCTCACCAGAGGACCTAGCATCAACACTACCAGGGTTCAAATACCACGCTATATGTGATCTGTCAAAAGGGTTTTTACAAATTCCCCTTAATAAGGCTAGCTCAGATATGTGTTGTTTTGTCACTCCGTTTAGGAGGTTCAAATTTAATCGCCTCCCATTTGCGCTAAGTTGTGCTCGTGAAATATTTCAAAGAAAAATATCTCAAATCTTTGGTGGAATTGTTGGAGTGTAAGTGTACTTTGATGACATTACTATGTGAGCTAATTGAAAATTAGGGATTAAATCAATAGTTCGTAAGGTGTTGTACAGAGCAAGATAATGAAATGTTAAGCTTAACAAGTCAACAATTCAAAATCAAGTCTCTCGTGTAAGCTATGTGGCAAATGTGCTCTCACCTGAAGGTTTAGAACCGTACAAAAAGTATATTGATGCTATTTTGCACATGCCAGTGTCCAAAAACCAAAACAGAGTTATTGCACTTTCTTGGCTTAGTGAAATATGTTGGTAGATTTATTTTTAACCTAGCAAAGTCACTACTCCCTTAAGAAGTGTCACACAAAACAATAAGTCTTGATAATGGTCCGAGGACCAGGAATCTGCGGTTGTGGTTTTAAAAAACCTAATCTGTTCTGCAACATGTTCTAGGTATGTATGATCCTAACCTAGAAGTTGATATACAAACAGATGCATCTTCTCTTGGAATACATTGTTGGGCCCTTAAAAATGGCTAGCCAACTGAATTTGCTTTAATAAGTTGAACTGCGCTGAGCAAAAGTAGACACCCAATAAGTTAGATTTCTTAGCTGTCAAATTCGGCTGTCAAAGGTTTCACGAATTCACTAAAGGAGACCAGTCATAGTTCACTGTGACCATAAACAATTGATGAGGATCATAAAATAGGATCTAAAGTCACTGACACCACACATTCAGAATATTCGTCTAAAATGTATGTGTTATTCAGTAACTGTGATCTATCGACTAGAACAGGAGATGTATGTAGCAGATACATTGCGTCTTGCAGCCTTGGCGAATTATAGTAATTCTACTGATGACTTGCAGTTCACCTTCAAGTGTTTAATTTGTCCATGTCCTACAAGTAGAAAGAGGAGTTAGAGAAGCCATTGTCGAGGATTCACAGCTCTGTGCTTTAATCAAGGTGTTCTCTAAAGGCTGGCCTAGTATGAAAGCCTTCTTACCTGATTCGTGTAAAGTATTTTTGAAGGGACGGCACTTGAAGTAAGTAGTTGATAGCTTAGCTTTCACATGTAGAAAACATTTTGTCCCTCTGTCCTTTAGGTCAGCAATACTCAGTTTGATTCATGAAACCCATTTTTGGTATTAACAAGTGTAAAGCCAGAGCGAAAGAAGTATTCTACTGGCCCAGTATGTATTGTGACGTAGAGCGCATTGTAAGTAGTAGTGAAGTGTGCTAGACGTATCAGAGGCCTCCGATGCCCCACCAGTCCCCGATAGGCCTTTGGCTCATTTATAAACTGATGTCTTGGAATATGCAGGTAAACTCTTCCTTTTAATTATAGACTACTTTATCAAAATGATTGGAGCTTAATATACTCAGGAATAAATCATCTAGTGAGGTGATAAAATCATTTGAAGAAGTGTTTGCACATTTTGGCAGTCCAGATCTTGTAATCTCAGACAATGTACCTTTTAGTAGTTACGAATTTAAGTTGTTTGCTGAGTGCTGGAACTTTACAGTTCAAACAACTAGTCTATACTTTTGTCCAGCCAATGAGCTTGCAGAGAAAGCAGTAGACAATGCGAAACGCATGTTGTGTAAAGTAACACAGAGCAAAAGTCCATAGTCACTTGCACTTATTGACTACAGAAGTATACCTATTTTAGTAATTTGGATGGCTACAGCTCAAATGCTTCTGCACCGTTGTCTCAAGTCAGATATCCCTACTCATCCTGATCTACTTAAGCCTCATATTCATTATTCATAACGATGCCTGCCAGGCTTCGAAAGCGTCAGAAATACTATTTTGACAAGAGTGCAGTAGCACTTCCAGAATAAAGTCCAAATCAGTCGATCAGAGTCCAACAAAGGGGTAAATGGACCTTAGCAACCGTTGTCTGTAAATTTGATGCATCTCGTTCTTATTTACTGAGAACTCTTGATTATTGCAATTTGCAGGTGAAATAAGAAATACCTGAGAGCAGTGCCAAGAGTTTATTTAATAATGAGCCATCGTATAATAGTTCTGAGTTGCAAGCAAATAAATCAACTATTGAACATGATGATGGCATGGTAGGACCTGCGGCAGTACCTAGTAATCGTTGCGAGGGTCATGGAAATTACTGTTTACCCCTTTAGAGGCAAGGTAGAGTTGTTAAACGACCTAGATATTTACAGGAATTTATTTTTTTCTTAATGTAAAACACTATATTAAAAATGTGTGCATACTGTACTGTTTCTATGAAATGTTTAAATGGTGTTATCAATTTAAAAAGTTAAAGTTAGGGAGATGTAAGATTTGTTAATATGTAATAACTGATGCGTAAGAAAATGTTAAGAATTATCCCTACATGCTAAAAACCGGAATTTGAACATCATGTGTTTGGTGTATGTTCGTAGAAATGAAAGGCCCTGATACCTATGTATCTAAACGCTTCGTTGCAAGACAAATAGGCTTTTATGTATAGTTGTGCTTTAAAAATAAGCTCCGTGTTTCTGTGATATGCTTCATTCAGCCACACTCGGCTCTGCTGCCTGCCTGGTAGCTGTGCCCCAAGTTGGATGCAACGAGGTCGCCATCCAGGTACTATTGGTCGCAGCGCTGACGTGCAGTGGCGCCTACATGGGTGGCAGCAAGCTCAACCACATGGACCTCGCCATCAACTATGCCGGCACTCTTGGTGGTGTGCAAGCGGCTATTGACATGACTGGAAGCATACTTGCGCCCACCATCAACAGCATCGTCACCAACAATCAGGTGAGTCTGTCGTGTTTTCACATGTATTGTGCATTTGTTTATACACTCGCCCTATCTTCACATGTATTATTTAAGATAAGGTAAAGGTTCTTTGTACTTCTCGTCGACAGTGTTGTCATTAAGAATGGGTTTACACTATTGGACACAGTGATATGAACAGTCTTTATTAAGGAACCATCTCATTTTATGTTTATCATGTTGGGACGTGCCCTTAAAGGCCCTGTAGCCATGAAGGCGCGACTCGTTACGAAACACCTTAAGTCTATCAAAGGCCCTAATACAAACAAAATATTTGAGCACGTCACCTAGAAGAGGTTTTTACTGACGTGATCCTAAACAAGTTAAATTAATTTGGCGACAAATTGTAATTTTGAAAGTATATATTTTATGCATAACAAGTCTCTACAGAAACTACACAAATTTTAATTAGAATATAATCTGTGATATAGGTTCGCTCTATTAACTTTTACCATATCTTAACCAAAGTCTATAATAAATATTACGTTTAAAGTGAGTCTGACATATAAATTTTTACGTGTCCTGTCGCGATTGTCGGCAATAAATACATAGGTCGTCGCCTACCTTATGATCTTTGCATGCACTCGTCGCAATCGTTGGGGCCCGTAACTCCGTGCAAGACAAACAGCTGATTCTCCACGGGACTTTTGTATGACGTAGGTAACAGCTGCTTCCCAATACAACTCGGCGGTTTTGGCGCTTGCCGTTCCTCGTCGTTACTCACCGCGATCAAGGCAGGTTTGAAAATTCTTAAAGTGGCTACTTCCATGGTACCACTTATTGCCCAAAACTTTCAGCAACCAAAAAATCTCTCGTCTTCATACACTAAACTACGCTGCGTAATTTTGCACCTAGCAGCACACCAAGTACCCTTGTGCACGCCGACTATTACAACTTATACTATACGCCTTCTTGAACTGCACTGCATTTGAAAATATACTGCAACGTCCTGCAAGAAAATAAATTTCCGTTGCCATCTTATTTTTAATGCTTTTCACAAGTTCAGTCCAGTTCATTTCCATACATGTCCATCTTGCCTGACGTCTGGCCGTAGATGTAGACTCTTTCTGCCACTTCCAGTGACGTCAGACTCCGCCCTCCCACCTAGCGGCCATTTCGAGAAACGGGCTAACAGCCGTTTTACAAATACCAATAAATAATTTAATATACCAATAATAACAATAAATTATACAGTGTATATTAAATTATGCAAATATACTTAAATACTTAATATCACAGACTAAACGCAGTGGCCACCAGAGCCACTCATAGATACCAATTAAAAAAAAAAATTACCGTGAGACATAAACATGTCTCAGTGTCTTTTTGGAATAGTCGTGGTTTTCTTCGTGATACGGAAGTTTGGGATTGTTTCAAGTGTATTCAGTTTGTCTGACACTTGAATGGAAGCGACTTTGGCTGCGTTCCAAACAGGTAAAACTGCACGCTCATGTACTCGCGGTCGGAAGTGACGTCAGAGAGTGTTGTTCCAAATGGTTGAGTGCGAGTACGTATGGCGAGCACGTATGAATGCATCCGCGATGCATACTCTCGGGGCCACTGTTTGTTTACGCTTGGGAGCACTCTTGGAGTGTGGTGGTGTTCGGAATTAAGACCATGGATAAAGCACGCAGGGAATTGTGGGAGCGAGGATGAGTACGAGCGCGAGTTATTTCGAACACAGCCTACGATGACAGAGTTGTGATTGGTGCTGAGTTACAGTCAACATAAGACGAGAACCGAAATAAGAATCAGATTTGTTTCCATTGCACCACCTTACTTCTTAAATACGTCCAGTTTCTGTATTTATACACATAGAATAATGTCTGCAAATATTTGCTGCAGACTTGTGATTCTCCGTGAGCCTTTTCCAATAACTAAACGCTCGAGTTATGAAGAAGTTTCGAAGAATGCGGGTTCAACAAATGAGCATGTGTTCCTTGCCTTCCGACTTATAATTGGTGTTGACGAGTTATGCAATGAGGCTGATTCTCGTCCTAAGTCTGTGTATAATTTACTGTAAAAAAATTAATGAGCATTCGTTCGTTTTCTACTGAGCTATATTAGCTGAATAGTTCATGCCATGAGAAAGATTATCATTCTTGAGTCTGTGTAAAATTTAATGAAGTAAAACATTAATGAGCATGTGTTAGTAATCTGCTGACTTATAACTAATTCTTATTAGTTATGTCATGAGCATGATTCCAGTCTTGAGTCTGTGTAGAATTCACTGAATTAAAACATTCCGATGAGAGTACAATAATTCAATAAATACTCACATGTTTAGATCCTTCTAGCTATATTATAGATGCGGAATAACAACTTGTCGCTAAATCCAACGATATTTTATGGGTGTGCGAACGTTCGAAAATTCGAACTCGAACCGAACCCAAAAATTGTCCGGGTTCGTGTTGGCACACTAGTTTGAAATTGGTACGATGACGATATCGCAGTACACTTTGTATCATATTCATCAATTTAAAGTTGTGAAAAATTGGCGTATTTTGGCATATTGTAGCATTATCGTAACTTGTAATTTTCACATCGTGTTATAACTTCCTCCGTTAGGCAAGCCATGCTAAATACTGCTATTACAATTGCCACGACGTGTTTATTTATGAATAATTTCGCAAAACAGTTTTCAGATTCGTATAATAACTACACCCACATTTAATTTCAGGTAATCACGCCTGCTTAGATACCGACAAGTCTACAAATTACTCGCAACTCCGTTAAAAACAACGTTAACCACCATTGTTCGTTGGTTCATTATGTAAACATTTAAGAAAAATTATGTCTCATTGTCGCCAACATAACCAGCAGAAATGTTGCCAACGTACAAGTGTACTAGAAACGAAAGAAGAAGTATACAAGCAGTCCACAGAACATTGAGAGCTGCTGCCATATGTAAACATTACTATCGATTGTAATAGTTTTCTATTATCGACGTTGTTTTCATTTCCCAATGTGTTGGAACCACGGCCGTAGAAGAACAAATCTGGACACTCGCCTGGAAACTTGACCCCCTTGTTGTTTGGATGTAGTTCACCAAGTTACCGATAATGCTATAAATTTTTGGCGCTGTAATCCGGGTGGTCGATCTCAAACTCCGCCCACTGAGATAAACAATTTATCAAAACGTATTTCATATCAATTTATGACATACTTCCTTCGCTCACAATTTCAAATCATGTCTCCAGCGATCTTTATTTACATTATAATGTTAACAATGGAAAAAAAGCGGGCGGAGTTTGAGTCCGACCGCCCGAATTACAGCACTGAAAAGTACAACATTCTCGGTAACTTAACGAACTGCAGCCAAACAACAAGGGGGTCAAGCAAAATACATTGGTAGATAGGCGAGTGTCCAGACCTGTTCTTCTACGACCGTGGTTGGAACACAATTAATTCGAACAATCTTTGGTGAATATACAGTTTGCTTTAACCGAACGTACGAGGTAAACAAACAAATAGAAAAGTAGTGAAGTTCGAGTTAGAGTTCGGGTTCGACGAACTTAACTGCAAATAGTTAGAGTTCGGTTCGAACCAAAAAAAAAAAAAAAAACACAGGTTCGCACACCCCTACTAGTTATGCCATGAAATTGACTATCATACTTGAGTCTGTGTATGTTTTACTTATTAAAACATTAATGAACACGTGTTCGTTGTACAATGACATAAATAATGTTAATTAGTTACGTCATGAGCATGATTCTTGTCCTTGAGTCTGTGTAGAATTCATTGAATCAAAACATTCCGAAGAGAGTACAGTAGTTACTCTCATGTTTAGATCCTTCTAGGTAATTTAAAAATACTGAACAACTTTTTGTCACTAAATCGAAAGATATTTTATGGCAGTAAATCTACCAAAATTTTCTTTAGGCCTTAGGAATGAATGTATTTGCTTTTACATTTTTATGAACTGCATATTGTATCAGGTAGAAATATGAATCCTGTGGGTGTTCAGATTTCGTCAATAGATCTAGCAAGAAAACACATAAAACATGTCCCATTTCTGAGTTTCTCAACAGTACCGTCACCATTATTATGTGCACTTATTTGAATCATCTCATTTTTATAACTGTGACCTATTCGTATATTTTGCAACTCAATCGATGGTTGTTTTTTCGGTTTTTCATAATTCTTAGATGCTCGATAATGCTTGCTGTATTCCTGTACCAAGTTTCCCATAGTTATGCCAAGGTAAGGCACTAAGACAGCAAACCTTAAACTTATCAAGCTTGCAGTAAGTTTTTTGACTGTAAATAACTTGCGCTTGGTCCAAGCCGGCCTCCGTAGCGTAATTGGTCAGGCGCCGGTATACGGTGTGAAGGGTCCTGGGTTCGAATCTCGGCTTGGGCATGGATTTTATGTTGTATCTTCGTCTAACTTAACCGTCATCGGCTGCTAAGATCTCGTTATTAAATGGCCGTAAAACCCTCGCACCTCACCTTAGTTCAAGCCAATCTTTAGCTGCTTTGTTACCAGTTTGTAAGATATATTCTGTTAACAAATTGATCTTCCATAAACTTGACGCTTGGAGGATTGTTTTATAAGCCTCTAACCTTTGGGACATTATTTAATCAAGCTTGTTTCTAGTTTATATTGCCCATTTAACATTGCATATAAAAGGCCTGATATGCAAATTAACTTTTCGTGAATTTAAATACCTGTAGGCTGAAATCCACCATTTCTGTACATTCGAGCTTTAGCCATCACTCAATTGGCTGCTATCTAAGTGACAAAAATAATCTTTTAACTCACGCCAGGCAATGAGGTATTCGGTTCTTGTTACCTTAATAATAGTGAGAAATCAACTATGTACTAAAAGGAAAAGAGAATTGATGTACGTCTTTGGATGAAAAGAGTAGCTGTCTTTTCTTATTTCCTATGAAAATAAATAGACAGAAGTTTTACAGATTGAAATAATTCTAGTTAATTTTCTTTAAATCAATTTCCTCTAGAAAATTGAAGCGTTAAATAACATATGGCGACCGCGACAGGACAATTGATGGTAATAGAGAAAAAATTATTTCAGTAAACTGTAATTATTCCAATATGGGAAAAGAACACGAATTAAGGACTGCCTTAAAGAAGATGAGAGTTTTGAGGTCGGTATTCTCAAAACAATTTGATGTTATTGATGACTTTTTAGTGACAGGAACAGAAAAAGAGATAATTAACACTAAATTTTTAGTGTTTGAAGCAAGGTATTATGAGATGTCTGACATTGACCTTGAAGTCAAGGTGCTACTTTATGAGACGGAAGAAAGTGCAGATGTGATTACTCAAGGGTTAGAGTCAACTGATAATTATAATGAAAAGTTCCATTCACTAAAAGATAATGTTACTGTCTTACAACAACCTCAGGTTATAGTTGACAATTCTGTGTATGAAATTAGAGCGAATTGACGAAATCATAGATTGCCTAAGCTGGAGTTGGTTAAGTACGGTGGTAAAATCTCTCAATAGTTGGGATTCTTGGCTCAATTTTCTTGTATTGATAACGATTCTGAACTTTCAAATGAGGAGAAATTCCAGTATCTTATACAAGCTACTTTTACCAAAATCTAGGGCTAGATCTGTGGTTGAATGTTTTCCACCTTCTGGAGAAAATTATATCAAGGCAGTTCATACTTTAAAGGAAAGGTTTGATCGAAAATATCTTCTTATACAATTTTACATCAGAGAATCGATGAAATTAGTTGTGAATCAAGAAGATAAAATATTGTCTCTACTTTACGATAAATTAGAATCACAGTTAAAGGCTTTAGAAACCTTAGATATAATGTCCGATACTTATGCTGCCATTATTCTTCCTTTGGTAGAGTCTTGTCGACCTGTAGACACATTGTTAAATTGGGAACGAACAAACAATGATATTGAAGCAATTTTGGAAGAACAGATGAAAAATCTTATAAAATAGACAAAGAAAAAAATTTATTGTACCGACATCGGAAGCAGATCTACTCGCATTACATCACGGTCTTACTGATAATTGCTCTTACGAAGTCTATTTGCAAACATTTGCTGTTATCATACATAATGGAGACTATCATAAGAAATTTCGTGTATTAGTTGATAGGGGTTCGCAGAGATCTAATATTTTAAGTAGTTTGGCAATAAAAATGAATTATTCACAAATAGGTGAAGAACAACTGATTCACTACTTGTTTGGAGGTGTTAACATTGGGTTATTGAAACAACTGTTATAAAGCTCGTTTACAAGGGCTAAGTGGCAGTTATACTTGCAATTTTTCTGTATTAGATCAGACTGAAATAGCTTCTAACATTCACATTACTAATCCAAGTATTGTTGTACAAAACGATCTCAGAAAACTAGGAATAAAATTAATACCTGACATACGTGAATCTATTGGAATATTGATAGGAGCTGATGTGGCTGGAAAAATCTGGTCAGGCAATAGGATTATTCTTTCAACTGGAGTGGTTGCGTTTGAGACTTTATTTGGATGGACTCTGATGGGAATAGAAAAAATTTCATGTGATACAAACTGCAATAACAATTTTGCTACGACTCTTACAATGGCTTCAATCTCCACAGCTAATATAACTGATTTGTGGAAACTCGAAACAATTGGTATCAGAGATCCCATTGAGAAGAAAAATGAAGAAGAAACAAGATTATCTGCGGTTGAACATTGTAAAAATACAGTTGAGTTTGTAGAAGGTAGATATCAAGTAAGATTGCCTTGGTATGACATTGTATGGGATTTGCCTACGAATTATAAGTTAGCAAAAGGGAGACTTATCGAAATAACAAAGAGATTACTTATGATACCCAGATTGTTTGAAAAATATGACCCTCTGATACGTGAGTGGATGAAACTCAATATTACTGAAATATCAGAAGCAGATTACATAGGTCACTATCTACCATGCAGAACTGTGGTGAAAATAGACAGCAGTACTACCGAGGTACGAACGGTTTTTGATGCTTCAGCAAAAATTTGTAAGTTTCCTTCACTGAATGATTGTTTAGAACAAGGTCCCAATCTTATTGAACTGATACCTAATCTTTTCCTACATTTTAGAGAGAAAAGAATAGGTTTAAAAGCTGACATAGAGAAGGCATTATTACAAATTGCAGTACATCCCAAGGATAGTGATTAACTCAAGATTTTTTGGTGGAAGGAAAAAGAAGTGATGATGACTTTGAAACACTCACGGGTTATTTTTGGAGTAACGTGTAGCCCGTTTTTATTAGCAACAGTTCTCGACTAACACCTGCATAAGTGTCTTAAGGAATGCTCGCAACAAGAAGAAAAAATAATAACTCAGTTTCTTAACAGCTTTTATGTAGATAACCTTGCGACAAGTGTAGAAAACATGACAGAAGCTAAGGAAATACAGGTTATAGCTACGAGAGTCATGGTTCAAGGAGGGTTCAACCTTAGAGGGTGGGAGTTTTCGTGAGATTCTTCTGAACAACCAACTTCCATATTAGGTCATAAATGGAACAGTTCAACAGACACTCTAAGACTGAATGTAGACTGGTGGGAGAAGATTTTTAATGAGAAACCAGTTACGAAAAGAAATATTCTTTCCAAGACCCAGATAATTTTTGACCCAATTTAAGTCCAAAATTGATGTTACATGGTCTTTGGGAGAAGAAACTGGTTTGGGATGATCAAGTGGATGATGAATATATTAAAAGGTTTGAAGTATGATTTCGACAAGTACCCCTGCTTACTAAACTAGCTATTAGTAGAAACATTGGAACAATGTATGGAAGATCACTACACATATTTTGTGATGCAAGTAATAAAGCATATGAGGCATGTGTGTTTTTATGCAGCAAAACGAAACATGAAGAAGTTGTAGTTCCTCTAGTTCTATCCAAATCTAGGCTTTCACCCTCAAAGACTGCGACTATACCGAGGTTAGAGTTAATGGGAGCCACCATTGGAGTACGGCTACTCAGATCAGTAAAAGAAGCACTTGGTTGGACTAATGAACCTGTATATGCATGGAGCGATTCAAGTACTGTACTTGCATGGATACAACGTGAAGAAGAGTGGTCGTTAGAAAACGTGTCAAATAAATAATACAGTCGACAATAGAAATTGAATGGAGACACCTACCAGGGACACTAAATCCTGCGGATTTACCGTGGAGAGGATGTTCAATTGCTTATTTACTGAAGTAGAAATGGTGGGAGGGACCAACTTGGTTGTATGGAAATGAAAATACAAGTCCAAAGTCCTCTATTTCATGCTTATAAGAGAAAATAAGTCAATAAAAGACGAAGAAGACATCAATTTTTATTATTAAAAGTAAGATTCACCATTGGTTGTACAAGTACTTCAGCAAATATGAAAAGATTGTTCGCATGGTTGCTTGGATGTTACTTTTTAAGCATAACACATTGCATAAAGTAGATCTACATAGTGGGGTTTTGTCAGTGGATAAAAAAAAAGTATGCTGAAGATACTTTACTAAGACTTGTACAAGAAAAAGTTTTCGTTTCCTTAGAAGACTCTCGAATATGTAAGTTACATTCTTTTAGAAATGAAAATGACCTTATTCGTGGAGAAACGAGATTGACTGAAAGATACGATAGACCTTCATTTAACACCCCTGTTCTTCCTAATGAACATCCTGTTGGGGAACTTTTGGTTCGTCATTTTCATCTCAAGGCAAAACATGTTGGAGCTCTCACCCTATGGACCTTATTACGAGAGAAATTTGGATTAATAAAGGAAGACAAGTGGCCCGTAAAGTTGTGAGAAACTGTACTATCTGTCAGAGACATGCATGCAAGAGTTTTGATGCTGAATCTCCTCACTACCTTCTAACAGAGTGAACGATGCTTCAGTATTCGAAGTTTGTGGAATAGACTATGCTGGACCACTTTTTCTAAGGAATAAGGAAAAGGTATGGATTGCTCTGTTCACTTATGGCGTATACAGAGCTTTGCATTTGGAGTTAGTTATGTCCATGAGTACAGAATCGTTCCTCTTAGCCTTGAGACGTTTTGTAGCTCGTAGAGGAAGACCAAGCGTGATTTACAGTGACAATGCCACTTGTTTTCGAGGAATGGAGAATGCACTTGAAGAACTGGACTGGGACAAAATACATTTATACTGCTCAACAGAAAGGATTCGATGGAGATTTAATCATCCAGCAGCACCTTGGTGGGTCCATTGAACGGATGATTCAAATTGTCAAGCGACTTCTTCGACGAATACTAGGGAGAGCTCTACTAACACTCGATGAGCAGAATACCATTCTTTGTGAGTGTGAGGATCTAGTGAATTCAAGACCTATTACAGTAACTTCAGAGAATAACCAAGATCCGATAGCTTTGACACCTGCTGCTTTCTTGCGGGACATCAAAAACAGTAACACTAAGGATATTGAAGGCATTGAAGCAAAAAACCTGCACCATAGATTACGTTATCGACACAATCTATTTAAGCTGTTGAGAGTTAGATTTCGTTCAGAATATTTGGGAAGCCTAAAGTGGAATCAACGCAGGAAGACACGTGAACCAACAATTGGAGAAGTAGTGTTGATTGGTTCTGCAGACCATAAAAGAATAGACTGGCCTCTATGAAAAGTTGAAAACATTATTCGAGGACATGATGGTAAAACAAGAGTGCTTAAAATACGCATATCTTCCGGAACATTGATCAGACCTTTACAGCGTGCGTTTCTTTTAGAAGTAGGCGTGAAGTCCGATGAAGATGTATCTAATGACAACAAAGATAAATTAGACCTTGTTCCAGAGGATCGTGTTGGAACCGTTATACATAACGATAATGAACTGTATCGTACTCAGAGAGGAATAACTGTGAAGGTACCACATCGGTTAAATCTTTAATTGTGAAAAGATATGTAATTTTGAATATAAAATTAGGTGGGAGAATGTGAGAAATGAACTGTGTACTAAAAGGAAAAGAGAATTAATGTACGTCTTTGGATGAAAAGAGCAGCTGTCTTTTCTTGTTATCTTGAAAATAAATAAAGACAGAAGTTTTACAGATTGAAATAACTATAGGCAATTTTCTATAAATCATTTTCCTCTAGAAAATTGAACCGTTAAATAACAATAATATTTATTTCATTTTGTCTTTGAATTTACTGCTGAAATTAAGCCTGAATTTTCTTTTGTTACATTTAACAAAAATTACTTCATGTAGTACTAATTTTAACTAGAAAATGTCATATAGTTGAATACTTACTACTAATGTTACGTAACATAAAATTAATATGGGACTAAAAATAAATATTTGTTGATTTTCTGGAAAATTTTGCACAACTACCCCCTGGGTAACTTTGAACCACTCAATTAAATTAAATTTAATCTGATAATTATATAATAGCATTCACTTTAAAGAAATGCTTAGCAATAAAGTGGTGCGCTGTATAAAGTCTTTGCCAATTTTAGTGTCTGCAAAACTTCCCTTAAAACAAGAACTTGTGGTTTAACAGCTACCCCGGAACCGTGCAAAGCAACCTCACTTTACGTAGTTGGGTTATTCGTCTGGATTCCTTGAATAAGAATTTCTGAAACAATAATGTATCTAAAGTAACAGAATTACACGCGTATTTAATGTATACCTAGTTTAAAATTTATATTTTGAAATTTTTCTGTCGCTAGTAATGTCGTTATCGTGTTCGGTGCTGTCAAAAGTGGATCTGAATGTGTAAACTACTATAATTCAACCAGCATTAATCTCTGCATAATTTAACTGTATCAAGACTGGAGAGAAAACAATAATTACTCTGTCATCTCATACGATACATATTTGAATCCCTTTCGGAAAACTCACATCTCCGTGTGCCTTGCGTTGGATCGTGGCTCTTGTTTCTTGTACAGTGATTTAAGATAAAAGTGTAATTAAAACCAAGTCTTGGAAAGATTCTATGTAAATGTGTATCATGTCCTTATACTATTAAAGTTATTTTTTAGCGCTAATTACAGATATATTGAACTATTGCTTGGAGTGTTCCAGTCTGTTAATGCTTGTTCTATATTTACACTTCGTCGCAAAAAAATTGTGTAGATTTAATCATGTTTTACAATTTTGCAGCAAACTCTTACAGCGTGGAGCAAGGTTTTCTACATCACCGCCGCTGTGAATGTGTTCTTATTCATTGTTTACCTTATATTCGGCTCTGTGGACGAACAGCCTTGGAACCGTTCCGTGAAGAAGGGTTCCGAAGACGAGAACCAAGATAAAATAGGTCAATCATCTACAGTCGACATATCTGAAATGTCGTAGCAAGTAGTATAACTACCATCTAATTGTGTTCACTTAAATATGATGAGTTCTGCTGTCCTGTGATTAAATCTAAATTAAGATGAGCTGACAAGTGATACAGGGCATTAAGCCAGAAAATTCCTCATCGAAGAGTTGATTCAACTCTGTCGTTATTATTAGGTCATATTTTTGTGTATTTAATGTTGATGTGTATTATTTATCGCTGAATGATCTTATCTTTAAAAAAAAGTCACAACTTCTAAATTTTGTACGCATTTCAATTACTGTTTTCTAAAAATATTTATTTGAGTTTTGTCTGTCTGATTTCAAATCATTCCTAGCCCTATAATTTCGAGAACCGACTTACTAAACTAAGGATGGGAGAGCTTTACACTTCGTCTTATATAAAGCGTTCAATAAATAATCGCAAAACTAAATTGGTAAACTGCAAAAGTTGTACACTTCAAATTGAAGAATCATTAAACTAGAGTGTAAGTTTGACCACATATGCGCGTGGTGCAGTCCGTATTATCGTATTACAGAAAGAGGAACAAGAAAATTGTCAACACATACACGTACCCCTTGCACTGTAGGTCGGCACGCAACCGATTACACTACGGAGTTTCTATTAAAGCAATATATTAGCCATTTTTCGGCAGCGTGTAGAATTTAATAGAGGATCTGAAATTGTTATACTCATACCTGCAACATTCTCTGAATGCTATTCCTAAGCAGTCGTTAGCTAAATATTTTTCGTATGAACTGTCCAGGCCACCGAACAGCATGCAGAGCTTCGACCGTTACATTGTGACCTAATTCTCATATGGCAATAATACGCATTTTCCTATGGCTTTAAAAATATTACACAATTTTTTAAGTTACTAAGCCTATTTTTTTTACTGGAGAGAATTTTCTACTTGATTATCTTAACAGAATCTCGTGACAGAGAGTATATATCCGCGAATTACCTGAGTACTTGTGTTTCGAAACTGATAACCGTTTCAATATAGACGTTAGCTTTGCAAAAGGATGATACTTCCTTAAATTCCTGAACAGTAAAATTATGATTTTTTTTAAACTTCGATACCTAAAAGGGTGAAAGTAGGTGAAATGTGTTTTCGATGTATTGTCTTTACGTTTCGAACCCCAGGAGCAATCGTAATTTTCATTTCAGTGAGACTCACGTAGAAATTCGTAAAGAGTTATTTCAGGATCCCTTAAAGATATCTGTTGTTATTTCCTTCAGAATAATGTTCACGTAAATACTTTATATGGGAGACGTACGAATGTTTGAAAGCATACTTTCTGGATTTTTGAGAACTACATCTCTATAAAAGAGTTGTCTATCAAACATGTCTAAATATATAGACGCTTTTTTCTTCAGATTGATGCTTACGTATGCACATACCTAAATCATTTTTGTGTGTGTATTTAGAGGAATACGGGAGTGGATATGTAAAAATTTGCTATCATATGTTGGAAAAGGAATAGCATATGTTTAAAAGAATTCTCAGCATCTCTAGTTATTTTTAAGCTGTTTTATACTCTTCGGGTGTAATTGCATATAAAATTTTGTTTCAGGAATTATAGAACATCAACTGTTCATTAGGGCAAAAAACTCAACTGTTTTTTTTTTTCGACGAATTCACAATATAGCTTACACTGGATTAAATTTCGCAGTTATTTTTTCTTAACACTTTAGCTGCGAGATAAAAAAATTTCAATAGTTCAAAGGTAGCGTGAATATTTCTTTTAAATAGTTATTTTGTCTGTGGTTTATTTTTGGTTAATTTCACGCATGAAAATCATGTACACAGTGTTTACAGAGTCATTTCATTCTCTGTTTGACAGACGTCACATGTCACAAATAAGCAATATTCTGTATATTCGACTACAGCCGCCTGGCGCATTAAAATACTGTGTACATTGTTATATACTATTCCGATACCTTGGCATTACCTACTTGGAGTTGAAAAAAATTTCGTATTTCGTAAACAGCTTAAAGCAGTGGTGGCTCGTACGTTGTTGCCAGGTAGGGCACAAGTTGCAGAGAACTGTATATGGTTGCGCGCTAGTTAGCGCCATCTCCAATCTCTTTCACGGTTACCAACTTCTTTGTGACTTAATTCCATTCTCTCAACCACCTTCAAAGCTTTGCCTGCCACCCTGCTATGTTTTCCAATTTAATTGAATGGGTAATAGTGGCATTAAAATTCCAAAAGCAAAACATGTTTAGGTATTAAAGTGTGGGAGACGACATTTTTTCTTCTGCAATTATCTTCTAAAGGCTTGCTGTAAACTGGGCCGCAAAAATTGTTTTCAGTTGGATAGCAAAAGGGTGAGGGGCTGTATGTGTGAATCTGTGACTCATCCTTAGTCTAGGGGACAAGAAGGCAACATAAGAAATACAAACCAGTTTACAACATAAAATCTAGTACCTGATCATTTCTTTATAATATGTAGGGATTCTTTAACACCACATTTTTTGTATTGGCATAATTTTGTTTTTGCAATAAATAATACTGTAAATTTGTTTCGAGCAGTGCTCATATTTTTACATTGCATCCTTATTTAGACGATTGTCGTGTCTTTTGCAACATGTACTTACCTTCAGATCACAGCTCAGTAACAAAAACTCCTCGACTGCCAAGTGTTTTGCAGAGAGTCAAGCTATTTGCAGAAATTGGAAGCAAGTAATTTGGTTTTGTTACAGCTCTATAAAGGCTGCACTGAACTTCCATAGGTTTTCTGGCTCTAAGGTGGGAAAAATCTGAAATATACTCATTTCCCTGGACTAACAAAGAGAACAGTACAGAATTTACATTATGATGTGCTTTATAACTGGATTAGACATTACCTAAATTTCAGGGATGGCACAAATGGCTTCTTACTTGTAAAACTTGGAAAATAAGGGGGTATTTTGCATTATGATCCTCTGTTCTCACTACACCATTTGCTGTAAATATTGATAACTAGAAGAAGTCTCTCACAGTTTGTGACTGTTGGGTATAACACGTGCTGTAAACACACTTCAACATCTAGTTTCTTTACAATGTTTGCTAAACATATTCAAGGTTTTGAACACATTTAACAATAAATACACGTTTTGAGGAAAAAATCAATCCTTTAAATAAATTATCAATTTTTATTTATTTTTTTGTCTGATTTACAACCCCAGATATTTCGGACAAATGTCTGCTGAGGTTATATTTGACTTATTGATGAATATTAGTATTCCTACGTAGACTATAATCAATTTACTGGGTCTGAACTTTGATTAAAACCGCATCACAACTTTTTTTAATGTTTATGTTACAGCGTGTGATAGATAAATACATAGTCCTATTTTTTTTTCCTTGTAAGCCTCATGAACTAATATAATTAAACACAGGTACTCCAAACAGCTAATGGCTTTATTTAAGGAACAATTTATTATAGCATGAGGCTGCAGTAATTTTGAGTGTTGGCCAGTCACATGGGTGTAGATATTTGCGATACATCCTTCCCGAAGTAATTTTTTTTAGTATGTCAGGGTCACGTCACAGACTGGTACTTCCGAACGGATGACACATTTCTTGTGAGACGGGACACATGCAAACAAAATATGTCACATCCGTCTGTTTTTTCTATTCGGAAATATCTTAGATTAGTTAAGTTCTTTTTCTTATGTTCTGCCAGTAGGCCTAAGCCTCTATTAAATTGAAATAAACAAATGAGGTTCTTGTTGGACAATACTACTGGCTGGAGAGACCTTTAACTATTAAATAATGTAACTGTTTTTTCCAGAAAGAGTAAAAAACTATTATGTATAAGTGAAATTTTACTTCAAGTCCTATCGTTTGTCTTAAAAGGAAAAAAAAAATAGTGAAAATGGCTGGTAGTAACAGTTTTATAGATCTGGTACTCAAGTCTCCTTAAAGTAAAGGATGACTTATATCCTGGTATCTACAGTTATTATTTATTTATTTTTTTGAATGTACAGTACTCAGACTGTTGCAGATCTAACTTGCATGTTTTTGAGCTGCAGTGAGCGTAATCAGAACCTGGAAGCACGCAGGATCTAAGGTAGCCTTGCTCGCTCCACCCCAGACAACATGTAAGCATATGGCAAGCTTTCAGCAACCTTTCATCAAGCTTTCCTGGCAAGCTTGCTGCAGGCTTGTCGTGTGAAGACTAGTTGGATTGATTCAAGCTTGATTAAAACCTGATTCCAACTTAAGGCTTGACATGACAAGCTTGCTGCAAGCTTGCAGACATGACAAAGCAAGTTTGATTCAAGCTGATTTTGCTATCTGGGACACTTCCCAGACAGCAGAAAAAACTTGCTACAAGCTTGTAGTAAGCTTGCCAATGCAAGCCAGTAATCTTGCAGCAAGCATGAAATGCAAGCCAATAAACTTGTTATAAGCCTGCAGCAAGTTGCTTAGTTTACACATTTCTAACTTGCTACAAGCTTGATTTGTAAGCTTGCTGCAAGCTTAATATGCACGACTGCTGCAAGCTTGATTTGCCAGCCTGAAGAATAAATCAAAATTTATTTTATGCTATATTTTCACTATCATTCAAATTTATATCTTAAATATTGCTTGTTCATCGACTTGTAATGTTAATTACTAAACATTATATTTCGGCTCCTGTGCCAAGATTGGAACCACTGATCCCTTGCTTTCAATGCAGGTATGCTAACCACTGGACTATTACAAATACTTAAAAGTGGTGTACTAAGGAGTCGGTTGTAAGATAACGAACATTGTTATGGAAATTTTGATGTATGTGAATTTACTAACAACGGTAAGGATATCAGTTTACTTGTAGTTGTACATAATATCGTAATAGTTGTTTTAGGTAGCATATGAAACAGTGTTACTTTTTAAGCGCTTGTTCATTTACAAAGTTCAGTTTAAATCTCAAGTTCGATAATTACTGATGGCACAGAAAATATTTCTTGAATTAAGATTACGAAGGAAAATTTCAATGTAATATCAGCTTAGTATAGGGGACAGGATGCTTGCAGCTTATCACATGACCAGTCTTGCTATGTAATTGTAATTAAAGTCAAATACACCTTTGTCGCAAGCTTGGTTCAGGTTTGTAACAAGAGTTCTGAGCAAGCTTGCTATGGCAAGTTAAATTAAAGTTAAATATAAACTTGCTGCAAGCTTGATTCAGGCTTGCAGTTATTCTCGTGAGTAAGCTTGCTATGGCAAACCAAAATCAAGTGATATGTAAGCTGGCAAGCAGGCTTGCAGCAAGTCTGCTGCAAGTTGACTATTTGTCATTTTTTGTATAGTTTTGCAAGCTTACATACTAAACATCATTTAAGGTTAACTTGTAAGCTATCAAGCTTAACACAAGCTTGCAAGAAGTTTAACTGCAAGCGTTTTTCTTAAATACACTAGCAGAAAGCTTGTCAAGCTAAATAGTACCTACGCCAGCATAAAAGCTTAAGTCAAATGCAAGGCTTACAGTAAGCCTACCGAAGCAAGTTTATCACTGCAAGTCAAATGCAAGGCTTTTAGTAAGCTAACATGTTCTGTGGGTTGTCTCACAGCCTCTAGGCTCAAAGCGCTCAACAGGCCACTGTCTCCCCCTCAAACAACATACGTGGTAATACGTTTATCTTAAAGTCACTTTATTAAAATACTACTGTTCACTGTAGTTAACAAGCATACAGAATACCTTAGTCATTGTCCTATGTTTCACTTACCATTTTGGCAAACAGCTTATGGATTATGCTAATATTCAACACTAAATAATTTTATTGAACAATTTATCTTTATGCAAACGTACATTCAGAAAATAAAATAAATAAAAATCATACAAGTGACTGGATTTAGTTTCTTGGACATACTACATTGCAAATAAATGACTGTCGACGAAAACTAAACAAATAATAGAAAACCACAAATAAGCAGATTATGCTTTAGTCGGCAAGATACACACACAACATGAAATTCCGAAATGGAATCGGGTCAAATAAACCCAGGGACAAACAGATAAGAAATGAAAATAATAAATTCAAATTCAAATTTAAAAAAAAAACATGGCCATATGTATATTGGAAAAACTGTCAGAGCTCTATCAACCCGAATTAGAGAACATAAAAACAACTGCAAGAAAGGCGAAATCCAAAAATCTAGACTGGCCGAACATGCATGGGAAAATAGCCACAAAATACTTTGGGAAGACTCATTAACAGATATCAAGTGTTTTCTTTCCTCTTGTCACAAACGATTACACGATGAAATAACCATGGGAGTGTCAGGCCTGATCCTCAGTTAACAGGCTATACGTGGCCTGCATGTAACCTACTGGGTTTGATTGGAGCGGCTCTCATGGTCGTAGGAACTCACGCACTTGTGCTCCACGAGTTTAGCTAGCCACTTACTGCCAACACTCTCCTCACTATACAGACAACACGACACTACATCACTCCAGCCTAGCTGGAGGGGAGCTTAACTCCCCCGCCGTTTACACAAACACGTAATTTAATAATGGCAACAACCCCCCTCCAGCTTTAAATACGGGTCTGGAGCCCAGCTAAAACAGTTACACGCACCCCGCCGCCGTTCCGATGATTTGAAACTAGACTGTCGGGGTGCATTTGAATTTACAAACACCCAGCTAGTTATGGAAGCTTCGGCTTTCGGTCTCGCGATAGCACGGCCTCGGGCATCACATGAAAAAACAGCGGCGGAGTCTCCTCATCAGTCGCACTCGTGTTCCTGAACCCTGTGTGTCTATCTGATGACGGGAACAGATTCCAGTTTCCGAAACGTCGTAACACTGTCTGTCTGGAAAACTACTGCGTTTTGTTTCGTGTCTTTGTTGTGTCTTTTTGTTATTTTTCTGTTCGTGTCTGATATCTACTGTGTTTTTGTTTTGTCCCATCGTTGTTTCGCATTTTACTTGATTTTTGAATTTTTATTTTTATTTGTTATTATTTTCATTTATTATCTGTTTGTCCCTGGTTTTATTTAACCCGATTCCATTTCGGAATTTCATGTTGTGTATGTATCTTGCTGACTAAAGCATACTCTGCTTATTTATGGTTTTCTATTGTTTGTTTAGTTTTCGTTGACAGCGTAGTAGTAGATTGCATAGTATTTGCAATGAAGTATGTCCAAGAAACTAAATCCAGTCATGCACTCCCATTGCACATTTCTTTCAATGATCAAGTCATACCAGTGTTTTTTTCTATAAGACTTAAAGAACTGTGCACATTAAGTATTGTATAATGATGCCTGTTAGTACACAGGAACAATGTATGACATATGAAAGTAGTCGCTACCAGCAATCGTTAGCAATAAATAATATACACAAGCCAAGAACTCAAGTGGCATAAATGCCCACAATACCTCAATTCATAGTCAGCCGTTCGTCATACGAACTATTTCTTTTCTTTTCGCAATATCTACCAAGTGTTTTAACAAGTTCTATATTGTAACTCGGTGTGCGTTTGGCTACATTTTCATACCATCGCAAGCAACTTAACACGTGCATGGAACAGTATTCACATAATACATTGGAAGCTAATAAAGATCTTACATTCCCTCCCCATGTCTGCGACAAGTCAATGCAAAAGTTTTGCCAATCAGCAACACTTTAATGGAGCTGAAAATTACCATGATAAAAAATTGAAGTAATTCGTTACTCAAATGTTTTCAGCAGTATCAGTTTTTAATTTTTTTTCTTAAACAAATTTCAACCAAATTGGAAATAAGGCTGCCTATTATCTAAAAAAAACTGTTAAAATGTCTGCAGAGAATCTGTGTTAGTTGCACTAATAGTGTATTATGTTCTGCATGCCTTCCATATGTGCTGTACGAGTGCTGTTGGCAACGTATCCTAGACTTTTGTTCTCAAATGTAGAAAATTCTTCAGATAGTGTGCTAAAAAAATTGTATTTTATCACCGGCCTGTGTCACTACTGCTTTCTCCGAATATCTTGCATTGACACAAATAAGTCTGACTTTCTTTGTCCAAGAGCTGGAACTGCTGGAAACACAAAGAAAAATAAATAAATCTTGGAAACTGCAAGGTCCGTTCAAGTAAATAATCTAAACTCATAACTGGCAGCATGCAGTCAATTCTGAAAACAGAACAGGATAACTAAGCAACTAATACACCGTAACACACTCAACACTGATAGGTACAGTACTGGTATATGGAAACAATGTGTAATTTCCTTAATGCATGGTGCAGGCTGCATATATAATTTAGGTTCTAGACAAGAAAAGATTTTGTTTGCAGAATCAAACTTAAATTTGCTGTGCAATTAGACAGAAAAAATAGCTGCAAATATTGTGATGGATGGGAAACCAGCGATGAGTTCCCACAAGCAAGATGCTTGATAATTACATTTATTTAGAGAATTGTGTACCATCGCAGTCAAAGGACGACAATTGGTAACATCAGCAGGTTTTGTATTTGTTGACAGTCCTATACTACTTGTACTATATCTGTACATGTTGTAATCTACTGAACAATTAAGAATTTCATTGAATGTACTGTCTCAAAAATTTCCTTCCTTGAATGAATCAAACATGACAAAAAAAAATATATAACAAGCCAACTCATAGTATCAATACAAAAATCTTATTTATTTCCTCTCTGACAACAGTGTGAAGGTCAAGAGGTTTTGGGGGAGCGGAGAGGGACAGACAGTCCATGCTGGTGAAAATGATGAGGGAGTGGAATGTTTTAGGGAGAATCTGTTACAGGTAACGGTGATGAATGCTGGATGGTTCAAGAGAGCAATGGATAGGTTGGGAACTTGAGACGAAGTTATGAAAGAGACGTTCCACCAATTGCAGGTTGAATGTTATTATTCTAATCAAAAATTACTTGACAGTAATTTAACATAATGTACCATTTAACGTATAACTATTAAGAGCTAAACAGAATAAAACAGAAAAATGTACATTTTGAAATAACTAAATGACAGATATCCAGTGTAGAGTGAACTATAAATAAGCATTATTTTGGCTGGTGGTTCTCTACGTTATAGTACGAGTAGTTAGTTGAATGCTAGACATATTTCTTACTTTATGTCCATCTACTCTACATTTTTTGTATATCATAAATATGGTACAAATTACATTCTGTTAACATACTGTAGTTACATTATCACTTGATAAACGTATCATATTCACTTTTGCATTGATTAGGCCTAGGTAATCACAGAAACTTGTAATTATTTACTGCATTGTTTATAAAAATCCATTGCTTTTGAAGGCCATGCTGACACAAAATTAATACATTTCCTTTTCATTCGATTAATAGTAGAACAATCAATGAGGGTCTAAAATCATATTCTCTCTGTAAGCGGCATGAAGATTAGTTAACACAGTCTCTAACATTATGCACATAACTCAATTTTATTTTTCAAACTAAGTCTTTTAAAACCATGTACTGACCATTCTGACAAATCCTTAAATATTTGCTACTGAAATTGTATGGAATTTTTAGCATTAAAAAATACGAATACAATTGGCAAAAAAATTGGTGATACATGTCTAGCATAGGATATTAGCAAGCATGTGGTAAACGATCTGTTTTAGTTTTTGCGGTTGTTTTAATGTTTTCCATCATTGCAATTAAGTGTAAAAGATAATAATAACTGACCAAAAGTAAATATGTAACTGCATTTGATGGATGAACGTAATTAATTTCAATGTAACTAAAGATATCACCTTGATGTTGTAATAAACAATAACCGATTGTGAATATGTTAACTTGGTATTTCTGAGTGAATTTATTTTGTAACTCATAGATACTGAATTCAGTGTCGTATCCAGAAGGGGGCCAAAGGGGCTACCCACACTCGCCACCAACCCAAAATCGAATGACTCCAATTTAAAGATATAAACCTAATGCTGCATAAATAAATTTAAGAATGTTTTCAGCAATTTAATTACTAAAATGTTCACAAACACATGATGTTGTAGGGATTTTTGGTAATAATAATGTGTGTAGTCCATTGGAAGCTGGAATTATGTGTATTTTGTACTAAGCTGCAAGAATTCACTTACGGGTCAAAGCCTCTCTCTCTCTCTCTCTCTCTCTCTCTCTCTCTCTCTCTCTCTCCCGTCTACTTTATTTATTGTTATTTTTCTGAGATATGTCTCTTGTCACTGCAGGGCTGCAGGTTGCACACTGTAAAAAAAAACTTCCTTGAATGTTTAGGAAGTTATTATCCCACACGCAGTATGGTACAGTTACCATACTTCGTCTTGTAAATATGCAAACTTTTACAGTTGTTACAATACAAGTCTGGTAATTTCAGTAAATATTTGACTGTTTTATAAAAAGGTTTAGTAGAGCTACCATAGATGTCTGGGAAACTATTCTACCATACCTACTTCCTTAGCGCTCCTATACGCACGGGTGGTAAATTTACAAACTATTTTTTAGAGTGTGGTCAGCCGCTACCTACCCCTTGAGCCACGCCATTCAAACAACAATAGAACTACCTGCTACGAGGCATTATTCACATGACCTGACTCAAGTCGCAGTCAGTAGCTGAAGATATCACTTCTGCAGTGCTGTAACTGTCTGTGCCACGTAGCTTTTTCGAGCCGTTTTTACGCTGCTTATAAAGAAATTATATTTTTGTGAAGTAACGTTGCATGAAAGTTTTGATACGTGTGAAAAAAAAAAAGAAAGCGGAGTTATCTATTGTCATATATTATCAAAGCACCGAAGCAAGATGGAAGGGAATATGACGATACTATTGTGATAATACCGGAATGATTTAAAATTAATTAATTCATTCATTTATGCATGAGCAATTAAAATGTTGCTTGTTACTACCGTAAATCGGATAATTTTAACCCTGCGGGGATGACTATGCCTCGCTGTATATTAAATTTTTTAGTTCTGTGGTAATTTTGTGATAGAAAAGATAGTTGGGAGTCCAGTATTTAAAAACTACATTTGTTTTTCCATTTGAAAATTTTAGAGAAACTACAAAATCTAAAATTTTGAGTGAAATAGAGCTATTTTGCCGGGTCAAAATAACCACTTCATAATGGACCTCAAACCCGATACAGTAAAATTTGTCAATAACCCTTTAATTTTATTGTTTAAAAAGTTGCCGCGATTGGTCCAGCAAAATATAGATATCATGCACTTTTATTTGAGCTGAGCTTATTGAGTTTTCAGAGGTTGAGTCAATGAGGTCTTGTAAAGTTTCTTACTTAAGTTGTTTAGTGATTGGCCTGAGTTCTGAAACGTCACTCATATAACTCACAAATTTCGGCTACTAGAATTGTGTGAATAAGCTGCTAAATAAGGTAGCGGTAGAACAGTTTGAACTGTAAGTGCACACAAGTGTTTTTTTTTTTTTTTTTTTTTTTTTACAATTTCAAACATTGTATTTTTAATTCAACTGCCACCATCAAACCCTCATTTAGGCCAACTAACATATAAACTAAAAAAATGTCCTCATTCACTCAACAATGCCCAATACAAATCGATTGGACACATAAAAACAAAATGTTAATGCTATCTTCCCTTAAATATGGCCATGCTAGGAAAATTATTTTTTTAATGACAACATTTTAAAAACATGTCCTACTATGTAAGGTATACGGGAAGTTAAGTTGTCGAGCAAACGACTGGAATATTTAATCGTCGATAAAATCTAAACTACTCATCTTATTTCAATGAATTTTTTTTTTTTGCCGAGTAGAAATCTTATTTACGAACGTATATGTATATAGCACTGGACGGTAGTACGCTTTGCTTTCGAGTAACAATTTTAATTTGATATTAAAAAAGAAAGGATTTAAAAGAAAAAAAAATCCACAGAAATTGAAAACTGTAATACACTAACCGACTTTCAAAAATACTCGAATTTGGATTTTAAAATAATTTGTATATCCGGAAATATCTGTGCGGTATTTTAGAGATGTTAAAATTGTTATGAAATCAAAATGCGAGTATCTATTAAAGTCGGTTACAATAGAGTCCTAGATACTGGCATATTAAAAATTATAAAAATTACAGTTTTCAATTGCTATGGATTTTGTGTTTCTCTCCCGTATTTTTCTAAGTACCAATTTTAATTATTTACTCGAAAGCAAAGCATACTACCGCCCGTCCAGTGATATATAAATAGAAGTTTGCTAATAACATATCTACTCGGCAAAAAAAAAATATTTCTTAGATTTTATCGACGAATGAATATTCCAGTCATTCGCTAGACACCTTAACTTTCAATACGCCTTAAGAGGAGTCTTCGACTGGCGCACGTTAGGCGTTTCAGCGTGTCACGCGAATTCTTTTTATGCGAAACCGCTTAACTTATTCATATTTTGTTCATCTACGAAAATAACAGAAGAAAAAAACACACTCTTGAAACTACGCTTCTGTATTTTCAAAAATGCATCACGTTTGTTAGAAACATGCATTTCGGGCCTCTCAAAATGGATAAAAACGGTTTTTTCATTAGACTGCTGTAACTCCGAATATATAACCTGAATTCGTAAAGTGCAAAGCGAGAGGTATGCGTTGGTCTTTACTTCGTACTATTCAAAAATAAAATAATTTGGTCACGGCTTAAAGTCCCGTAGTAAAAAGACTACAACGAAAAACCTTGCACGCAAGTTTGGCGCGCGGCGAATAGAGGCGATATTCTTCTCGTTAAGCATGGGACACTGGCTCTTATCGCTACGCTGTTCCCGCGCGTCAAAGGTGAAAATTCGACACCGGCGAAGACTCTTCATAAGAGGTAAAAAAAAGTCGTGTAAAGAGTTTTAATGAAACGTTGATATTGCTCGAACTTGACGAGCAATAGTAGTAATTTTTACATCAATAAGGTTATTCCTAAAAGATAATTAAGGATTTTTCGAAATACGGATGTTAAGAAGTGCAAAAACGTAAGCTATGCTTTACTAGAATGACATCTAAAAGTATTTAAACAATTTTACGAAATTTAAACATTAAGGAGGAAAGAAATAAAATGTGTCTCTCAGTAACTCTTAGACCTGTTGACATAATGTCGCATAATATTGAGTAGCCTTTGCTTCAGAATACTGCCTACGCAAATTCCAAAACGTTCTTTCGGGTAGTTTTGTTTCAACTATTAACAAAACGAAAATATGTTTTGACAGAATATCTAATGCGTATCCGTAACACCGATTAAATATAACTATACCGTTCCGAGTTCTTAGCATTTAACTAATTACATGATTAGCTAAGTGAAGCATACCCCCGCGTAGTGCTATTTAAATTAACGTCCGCTGATAAAATATCTACTCGTCAAAAAATCTCATTGAATTTTGGTGAGTAGTTCAGAGTTTTTTGACGATTGAATGTTCCAGCCCATCCGCTCGACATCGTAGCTTACCATAGCACTTAAGGGCGCCGCCTACCCACGTATGAGAAGCTCAAAAGCAACGGAACAGTAAGGTCGACCTTGAAGCGCGTATCATATCTCGCGTTGCCTCAACGAGCCAACGAGTCAAACTCTGAACTAGCGTGCAAGATTCCCGCAGAAACGGTTTTTACTATGGGACATTAAGCGGTGACAATATAATTTTATTGGTGGAAAGTCTGCAACTAAGTTCAGCGCAGGTCACTATCTGAGTTTTACATACATCCGGTTAGTACATTTCGAAGTTCGGCTGTCTGAAAAGGCCGTTTTTAGCCATGTTGGAGAGCTTGGAAACAGTGTTTTTAATGAGCATGATGTCTTTAAAAATTGAGGTTCCAACCTCGTCTGAATTTGGTTTTCTTTTCCTACGTTGGCACAATGGGCACACATGGAATTTTTTCGTAGAAAAAAAAACTGTTTTCGAATACACTGCAACGTATTTAGACTATAGGGTAGGCGGCCGCCTTAACAGGCGTCGAAATGTTCCATAATTAACTCGTTTTATTCCGTTTGGGTTCATACATAATCAAGTATTTAATTTGATTAGTTCAATCAACCGGGAAAGTACGACTTCCTTACGAAATAACAGTTTACGTACAGAGCAGCGGGAGGAAACTGGTATAGGAGGGTGTAGCACAGCATTTTTTATGATGGAACTTTTTTCTTTAATTAGAATTTATCCGTGTGACAGATTACTTCGCTTAAAGCGGCGAAACCTAAGCAGTTCTGTCACGTTAAAGACTTAAATTGCGAAAAAGAAAACTGTTTTATAGTTACACGTAAGGTAGTTTTTGTGTCGTGTATTAGTTAGTTACAAACATTTAACAGTGCACTTAATTTATTTAACAGCTGCATGAATATTGTCGGGTACATATTGAATTTGCATAGTTATTATCAGTTGCCAGAATACAGTAAGTTTCTTTATGTTCGTAATTTAACGCGTATAATGGTGTATTAATTTAATTAATTGATAGACGTGCCGGCCCGATATGTGTATGGGTGTTTGCAGCAAATATTGTATCTGTGATTTAAAACGAAATTAATGCCGAAATTTTGTACCCTTTTGACAAGATCCTTGGAGAATAACTTAAAACGAAATGCTCTTCTATGGCAATTAAGTGATTTATTATGATATTTTTTAATGAATTTTGAGTTTTGGCCAACAAAAAAAAAAAAAAAAAAAAAACAGAAGTGAACAACCCTGGTTAGTATGTAAAATATGTATCGTTTTGTTACCTACTTGAAAAATGAACTTAATCTCAAGAAATACAATTCTCCAAAAATGAATTTTGAGGTTATTTCCACTGGCCACAGTCCAGTACAATTGAGGGGCTTGGATTTATAGCGGTGTAAGTCATTTAAAATAGTTTCCTCGTAAAAAAATTGTAATCACATGAAAAATGCAGTACATTCTTGCAGTACTAAAATGGAATTCAGAATTTCAGTTTAGAGTGAAATATTTGTCACAGAATATTCTTTTGTAAAATGTGAATATTAGCCTATGAATAAAAACGACACTGCTAAATAATTGTGACATACACCACTCTGAATCTCAGGCGCTCAATTAGCAACGTTACGTCAATAGATTGGCGTATCTCTCTGCATTCTATTTTGTTTTAATTGACGTTTAGAGTACTCGATATCATAGGACTACTTGAGATGCATTTACATTGGTATTTTTATTATGTCAAAGGTATCCTTGTATTAAAAGTAGTCTAAGAATACTCCCAGGATCAACAGAGTCTGATTTATTTTTATCAGTTATTGATCAATAATGGTGTTTCAACTGTTATCATCTTGACAATTTTTGACATTTTAGTGTTGTTTGTAATATTAGTACAGTAATCACGCTCTGGAGAGAGATTTTTATTCTATATTAATGATATGTGATGCTTCTCCAGGATTTTAGATGTAACGACTAGTGGACTTGCTGGTTATGAAGTCCAACATAACATATGTTACCTAATGAATTTATGAATTACAAGAAGTATCGCAGGTAGTTTGAAATCAATTAGTAATTTTAGAAAACAATTCAAAACAAAGACAACTTAAAACTCCAGTATTTCAATTAGAGTATATTGCCTGACAATAAACTACATAAGATCAACCTTACTGAATCACTGTCTGTCCACATACTTACTTCATAGTGCAAAGGACTGCTATACATCCTTTTGAAGACGAGTCTTCTGAATATGTGACTACACGCAAGCCTGTGCCAAGTCAGTGGATTTGCAAGTGGTGTGTATCCAGTTCACTAGTGAAACACCATCGGAAAGGAGAAGTAGACCCTAAATTGTACATTACTTCTTTCTTGAAATGATACTCTTGTGCCACCATAAATCGTCTTTATATTGAACTTAGTGAGAACTTCTGATGAGTTTTTATTACAAAAATATAGTGATGGAGACGGTTAGCAGTAGAATATGCTAGCAGTAATAAAGGCTTGCAAAGAAGGAAGGTAAGGAATAGTAGCAACATTTTGAAATTAAGTGTTCTGCGTAATATTATAACAATTTTAATAAACATACATTTCTTTAAGTACTTCACGTATTTTAAACATTCAGAAGACCGTTCCATGACGGTTTAACTTAGTTGTTTGTTTCATTTGGAACAGGGGAAGGTGTCATGATCCATGTGAATACCCCCTCTTTAAACACATCCGGTTGTTTTTACAGTTAAGTTCTTTAACACTTTTCAACTGTCTTAATATATTTTTTTTATTTTTCGTTTGAATTAGCATTTGAAGTGAATCTAGTACTACCCACTGGAAAACCTTTGCTCGAGCTGCTATAACAACTCTTTCCTCTATCTCATCCATCGTTATATTAAATTAATTGCAACGTATTTAATCACCAGTGATATTTTTGTTTTTATTGCTTGAGAAACTTTATGTAGGCCTACCAGTGTGAAAATGTTGTGATGTGGTTTAAATGTTACGTCACGTCACAAACCATGAAATTCTATAACAGACACAAGACTAGGGATGTAGTGTCTATCATACACGTACAGATTAAAAAAGTTTGAAAAATTTTCCTAATGACGGAGTAACCTTTACATAAACTGTCAACTATTGCGTACAGATTACCATTTTTCTTCAACAATGTTTAAAAATCACTGTTTACAGGTTTTGGAAAGATATTTACTGTGATGCCTTCAGAACTGGAAGTGATATGTCAGAAAAAATTTTAACTCTCTAACGCCTAGGTTGCAACACAAAGACCCGGCTTCACCAACCTCTGTTAATATTTTAACACTTGCTATAGAGGTTTAACAGAAGATTTAACACGTTATATTTCCTGTTAATCCTCTTTAAGAAATGTTAAATGCTTAACAAATGTTGGTGGAATTTGTCTCTAGCGTTGTTTAGCTAATGCATTAATACAATTTTATCATCATTAGGATATTTCCAATTTAACCGTATTTCCACAGGTAGTTTATTTACTGTTATTCATATTTGATATGTAAACATTAAGTTTTGTTTCCTGTCGTTTGAATAGTGAATGTTTGTGTTTGTGTAGTGAATATGCACTATGGCTTTATGCATATAATAATAAATTTCAGTTCACGGTTATAAAGTAAATAATTTATTTATAGCAATTTACATCTTTCTCCTTTTATTTCTTAAGGCATTGTATATAAATCAGTGTTAGCTATGAAAAACAATCCTATAGAACATATTTTTGATTAAATGTTTTTGCAGAGACTTCTTTCCTGTTGCACTCTCAAACCGCCAAATTTTTTAATGCAATAGTGGTTAAAAATATCGTGCAAATGAAAATGTCATTATGGTAAAATATTTTCTGATAATGTTTTCAAAGACAGCTTACTAAAATTGCTCTATAGTTTTTCTGTATTCAGGTTGAAAAACAAGCATTAACGAAACATTAATTTTGTGTCCTACACTGGCTTGAAACATACATTTTCCTTTTCCTCAACAAACTTTTATTTTTCCAGAAATGTTAGTTACTACAGTAGAGCATCAATTACCCTAAATACTTGGTAACTGTGAGGTGGTAAAAGAAAGTCATATCACACAGTAGTAGAAAGTGGGTGAAGGGTGAATGGAGCAGGCAGAGGGAGGAAGAAATAAACTTTAGACCTTCACTTATGATGAAGGGAATAAGATGAAGATCTTTAGAAAGACTGATGGTAAAATTATATAATCTGTTAAATGGAGAAAGAGGTTCAGTTTCCATCTGAATAAATCAGGGTATAAGGATGGAGGAAACAAAAGTGTAAAAATTTGAAGGTTGTGGAGAACAATGCATGGTAGACAGTCTATGCTTGTTAGGATTGTGAGGGGATCGAATGTATTGTGGGAATAGTTAGGGATAGGAGGAGAATAGAAAGACTGGTCAACTTGCATAAGGTGATGATTGGTGAGGTGGGATGGGGAGATTGGCCTTCAAGATAACTAAGGGAACTTTTAAGGGAAAAGCTAACAACAGTGAGAAGGTTCAGAGAGTGCGGAGGAGAACGGACAGGAGTAGACAGTCAATGCTGGTAAGGGCGGTGAGGGAGTGGAATACACTGCAGTAAGTGTTGGTGACAGAGGTTGTAAAGTTGTAAAGTTCTGAAGGGGGGGGGGGGGTAATTTGGAGAGAACTTGCCATCGGACGGTAGCTCAATTGTTGTTTTAGATAGCCTTCATAAGGTTATAGTCCGGGTAACTTATTTCACTGGTTTATTTGGATATTTGACGTTGTGCTGTAGTTCAATTAGAATATAATGTAAAACTATAGCTACCGTGTTTATACAATTTTGCCCTATGAAGAAAAGATGAGTTCTTTTGTTTGCTGTCATATGTTGTAAAAGTGATAGCATATGTTTAAAAAATTCCTCAGCATCTCTTAGTTATTGTTAAGCTGTTTTATACTCTTCGGGTGTAACTGCAATTAAAATTTTGTTTCAGGAATTATAGAACATCAACTGTTCATTGGGGCAAAATATTCAAACATGTTAACAACTGTTGTGTATGTTACATTCACAGAAGAGGAATTATCAATACTGAATATTACTATGGCATCAAAATGCATTAATATTAATTTTTGCTTACGTATATATATGGCTAACGGAAAGTACGTTTGAACTTACATGAAATTCAACACTAAACATACAAATGAGAATACGAGAATTAATTTACAAAAAAAGGTCACGAATGTGAAAACTTTTTATAACAGATAATTATAGATTTTTTATACAAATTATGTAGCATATTTAAACAAGAATGATTTATATGAGCTCAACATTTACTTCACAAATTCATATTACAACATAGAGTTATTTTATAAAATAATTCTATGTATTCTTAGTTCATTACCATCTTGAATTTTGAAAACTGTCTCTACAGTACCAAGTAAAGGAGCACTGCTAAAAATTTAATTTTTATATTTAATTTTTCAATTGTCAGAGTAAATAACTTTGAAATGTAGTGGAAGTGCTTCAGCTTCTTGCGGGACATTTAAATGCAGTGGCAAGCGAGGGATGGGGTCGGTTATCCATAACCTAGTGTTTCTGAGACATGACAGTGACGCCCATGAATGAAATGTTTATATATATTTTTAATTTGCACTTGTTTTGACTAATACCAATTCACTGTTTGGATTATTTTTAAGTGCTGAGGTGTGTGCAGATCATTGCCCACTTAATTTAAATACAATTATTTGCAGCTAAGTTTTTTAAAATGACTTTTAATATTAACAAAACAAATAGATCAACTTCTGTCTCTATTGAAAGGTACATACACAGATAAAACGGTTTTGTAGTGTCCATGGAATATATTGTCAATAAGTGCCTTACCAAATTTGTTTGTAGTAGTTACAATATTATTTAAAGTGACTGCAAAACTTTACTGGCTACAGCAAAAATTTTGTGGTTGCCACAAAGAAAAATTTGGCCAGGCTCATAATGACAAAATATTTTGTGGCGGCCACGAAGATTTTTTTTATTTTCATTCAAATCGTTAGAAAACAGAATACAATATTAAATCATGTATTTATTGTAGGAAAATAACAAAGCATACACGCATAAATTCACAAATTAATTCTTTTTCAAATAAGTAACCTGATAATTGTAGAGTAGAAATAAATTATTTAATGCCAAAAATTTGTTCTTACGTAAAGCGCTGCAAGAGCATGCGTACATGTGGGACATGCAATCTTCTATCGATCATAAAAACTATTAGTTAAATTGTTGGGACTTTGCTCTTACAGCAGAGCATAGGAGTAGTAAGGTTTGGTTCGTTTGGGCACAACGGGCTGGGAGCTGAGGGTGAGGGTGAGCTGATTCGGGCACAGCGACTGGCGGCTCTGACTGGTGGTCGACCTTTGACCCACGTTACTCGACACCCAGGCCACCATCTTGGATTCCCTTGACTTTTAACCTGACCTTGACCTTGAATGTCAAATTACCAAAATTGTCCAAAACTTATAAAATTAAAAAATTTAAAAAAAATCAAAATTATAAAAAATTCTAAAAAATATCAATAATTCCCAAAAATTCCGAAAAAATTAAGTAAAAAATATAACCTCCATCTTTTTCCGGATGCCATCTTGGGGTTTCTTCCAAGTCTTCCGAATTTTTTTCGATTTTGCATTCCATTATAATTCCGCACGTATTTAATTAATAAACTTAATAAAATAATTGTACATAAAGTCAATTAAAATAAACACACTTTATTTAAAAATAATGTAGTTAAAATATTACATCGGGTATTCTCGGGCACCCTCGGCAATCTTCGGCCATGCTTGGACACCCTCGGTATCCTTCGGCCATGCTCGGCAACCTTCGGCAATCTTCGGCTATGCTTGGTAACCTTCGGCTCGACCTTGTAGACATTGCTAATGCCGCCATATTCTTGTTGTTCCCGAGTTGTCTGCTAGGGGCGCTGCTCTCATCACCATATTCGAGTTATCAATTATTTAATTCAAGTGTTGTACTATATGTAAGGTTCACATGCTATGAAGTAAACATGTATGCATAACCATCACATTTTTAATAACTAAAAATGTAAACTCAATCAATGTTATTTATTTAATATATTTTGCCCCATACCAGATAGATTATCAATAAATTCAATAAATTAAATAAATTAAAAATTTCAAATAAATTTGTAATATTACACGATTCAATCAATCAATAATAAAATGATCCTTTATTATCAAATCTATACCCGATCGATTTCCAATAAATTCAGTAATTAATTGTGATACTTACTTGTACAACTCGCAGACATGACGAACAGCACCCGTCCTCTTCAGCATACAACGAGGAACTGACTATAGTTTTGTATAACCATACAGTTATTTTACAGTACCTTCCCCTTTCCCCTCTTCGCCCTTACTCCTGCTGCGCTTGTCAGAACCTGTCCCATCTTCTCTTCCTGCATCACATGACGTTGAACTGTCATTGCATTTCCCCTCCTTTCCCCTCTCCATCACCAGAGCTGCTGCACATGTTTGAACCTGTCCCAGCTCATTTCCTCCTCCTGTCGGTCATTCCACCCCATTACTGCTGCACATATCAGAACCTGCAGCTTCACTGTTCCCACTTCGTCAATCACTACTTCCACCATGACGATGGGCTGTTCGCCCATGTTCACTGCCACTTTAGCTGTGTTGACCATCACTTCATCTAAACCTGGGTCACCATCGAGGATAATAGCAGTTTCCACAGCGTCCACAATTGCAACGATACGAAGAATGCTAGCAACACATTGATGTGCGACTTTAACACAATACCATTTACACATGTTCCAGCAATTGTACTTGTTGTTTACAGTGAATGTCCACCATCGTTTGTACGCTGAACACATTACATGGATGTTCGCAGGATTGCCTACGATCTAGGCTCTGTATGCCTGCGCGAATATTCAAGTGCGTTTTGAGCATAAACGGTATGCCCTAGACAGTTGCAATTAGAGGACCTTTTTTATTACACAGGTATCATTTCACAATAAACCATCTTCTAATGTTCGAAAATCCTGACGGTAAAAATGTTGTATGCAATTAAAGGGTAGCCACCTCTTGTATTTTCATATTGGTAGTAGGTATCAAGTTCTTTTTGCTGTTGATTTGAAGGTCCCAATAGAAATAAGAAATGCTGAAAATATTGTTTTTTTTATGTCATCTAATTTCCGATATTTTGGGCAAATACGATTATAAATTTTTATATATTTTATTACTCCCTTAATATTAAGTTAAGGTGAAAAGTGCAATCATTGAAAATTTTAAGTGTATTTTTGTAAATTAATAGAAATGAAGAGGCATTTAATAGTGACAAGTTGAGCATTGTTTTATACCACCGGGACCTTGAAATACATATTAGAATCATATCAATACCTTACACCATAGTACAAAATACTAGGGTGGCTACCCCTGTTATTACATGCCACTTTCCTACCATCAGGAATTACGAACTTTTAATGCGGTTTTCTACTATAGAAACACGTCAGAAGTAAATAAAGGTCGCCTTGTTGTAAATGCGTAGGACCAACCTTTAACCTTTTTCGTGCAAGATTCGTAAAAAAGTGGGCTGCAGTAAGACAGCTCTTACTACGTAGGTAATACGGCCTACACTTTTGAATGGCTGGCTGCCGTACCAACTGCTATATCTGAGGGAAAGGAGAGGATGGAGGCCTAACATCTCATCAACACCTAAGATTATTAGATACAGTAACACAAAGAACTGAACAATGTCAGAGAACCGGGAAAGGAATCGGCCATGACCAATATCGAGGGATTCAACCCATCATTCGCCTGGAGTGATTTTGGGAAACAAACAGGAACAAGGGTGGGCGGAGTCGGGAATCGAATCCCGTAGATTCCTGCAACGTGATTCCTCACTCGTTGACAATAATGGAGCAATATGCACATACTGTATACGTTACATTAACAGTGGAGTACCGTTACATTCGCAATAATTTGTCTGTGTGCTTAAAGTCAGTGTGTGATTACATTCATACGATTCGTATTCCTCACGTTTCAGTACATGTATCGCTGTAGTCGACAAACGAGGATTACATACGAAAACAGTGTGTCGTGGGCAGTTTCGAGAAGAATACAGTTCTGGTACCTACGTCATACTAATCAATAAACATATTAGTAAGCAGGGGTATGCATTCCGTAGTCATTACGACATCTCGAACAAGCGAGTAGGGACATTAAATGTGAGGACACGAATTGCAATTTTTGTGAGGTCATCCAGAAGAACTCGTAATAATTAAATGTTATGAAGTCGTATTCAATAGACGTGTTATACACTACCATTTTTATAACGTTCAAAATGTATTAGAGTACACAACAGTGAATTCAGTGAACTTTATGGATCCAAATACACTACACAATGTAATATATTCTTATTTATATTACAATCATTGAAGTATTTTCACAGCAATGAGTGATTAAGAAAACAAAATGTATATAGGGACAAACAGAAAACAGACTATTTAAGACAGATCGTGACCAGACGTCGAACATACAAATACTACAGTATAAAATGGAATACTACTGACGACACCAAAATCTCTGTCAAAAATAAAATAATACTTTAAATTCATGTCTTCATTAAAGTTTACTGGCCGTCCAATAACCTTACATTAAAGAATAACTGAAAAAATAAGTTGTGAATGCTCTCAACTACTATGTAGAAGTAGAAGTGAAAATAAGGATAGTTAAGTTCTGGTAACATAGCAAAGTGCAGGAGGAGATAAACCAAAGTGCAGCACACACATACGGCAAATTAAGTTCTCAATTTTGTCCATCAATTTCTGATAGTTTTCACTTACTAACTATGCACACTTAGACCATTTAAATTTCAGGGGTCTCCGTAAGTTTAAACAAAATACGTCCGAAAAATATTACTGAACTGTTCTGATCGGGGAAATGCGGCGGCGGGACGTTAATACTACTGAGATGGAGGTTTTACAGGGAATTCTTCATTTTTAAACTTCACGATGCAGCATGGGAGGACATCCTTCCTTCATTTCTTCAGTGGAACTCAAAAGTGCAGGACTTCGACCCAGGGTAGCTCGGTGGCTCACACACGTCCATTCGTCATCACAGTTCATGGAACATTTCCTTCCTTCAGTCGCGTCCGTGCTTATTCTTTGCCAACTGCACTCCGACAAAGAGTATGTAAATCTCTACTGCACTTAAAATGTTTTTATTCCTCGTCCAAATCACCCCAGTGCTGCACTAAACTGCTCTATTACTTACGTACTGAGTATTCTTTATAAAAATAAAACCAAAAAATGAATTAACATTAACACTTACAAATTCTAAGTAATTAAGTCGGTCCCAATAAAACAAAAATAAAAATATAATTTAAATGATGACATCAAAATTACCAGGATTTAAAGTTTAAATGCCTGTAATTAATGGCTCAGACCTACGTGTTACAACTGGTATTACAAAATAGCAGTACCTTAATACACAGACAGTTCTGAAATAATTTGTTACTTGTACTATAACCTTGTTTGTGATAACGTTATTCAACAACATTCCTCCATTATTGTCAACGAGTGAGGTGGACCAAGTGTATCACGTTGCAGGAATCTACGGGTTCGATTCCAGACTCCGCCCATCCTTGTTCCTGTTTCCCATGGTTTCCCGAAATCACTCCAGGCGAATGATGGGTTGAATTCCTCGATGTTGGTCATGTCCGATTCCTTTCCCGGTTCTCTGACACTGTTCAGTTCTTTGTGTTACTGTATCTAATAATCTTAGGTGTTGATGAGATGTTAGGCCTCCATTCTCTCATATCCCTCAGTCATAGCAGTTAGTGCGGCAGCCAGCCATTTAAACGTGTACGCCGTATTGCCTATGTAGAAAGGATTGTCTTACTACAGCCCACTTTTTTTTTTTTTGCGAATTTAACACGAAAACGGCTGGTCCTACGCATTTACAACAAGGCGACCTTTTTTTTTACTTCTGACGTGTTTCTATAGTAGAAAACCGCATTAAAAGTTCGTAATTCCTAATGGTAGGAAAGTGGCATGTAATAACAGGGGTAGCCGCCCTAGTATTTTGTACTAGTTTGCATGGTATTGATGTGATTGTAATGTGTATTTCATGGTCCCGGTGGTATAAAACAATGCTCAACTTGCCATCATTAAATGCTTCTTCGTTTCCATTGTTTTACAAAAATACACTTAAAATTTTTCATGATTAAGGGTTTATACCGCCCTTAATATTAGTTTTAGGCACAAAGTGTCCCGTATATTTTCTATTTGATTTTCTATAAGGAATCGCTTCCAGAAGTTTATCGGTCGAATTCAGCCCCACCCTGTGTGTGTGTGTATATATATAAACACACTTTTAGATCTCTAGTATTATTACTACCACGATTTTCAGATAATTTATTGCAGTTTGCCTTGTTTTAAAGGCGAAGTTTCTGGGAACACGTTAAATGGTTTCCTTTCAGATAGAACACCAAAGACAAGCTTATAACATAGGTAATGCGCCATAGGTAACGTTTATAAAACAGACTGACTACATGGTCACCAATCAATGTATAGGGAGCTTAAGGTCTCCGGAATTAGTGAGAACTGAACCATTTTGGTGAAATTCTAGTTGTTTCGGTTAATATCAGCAACAGAAGTTTGTGAAACCGAGCCGATTGTTTCGCTTATTGGATGCTATTGATTTAGAAGTGATTTCCACTTATTCTCACTGAATGTTTTGTGCATGTTACTAATTTTCAGTGAACTGTACAGGTTCATTAGTCCGAAACAAATTGGTAACTGGAATGTCAGACAATTAACTTTTCACTGGTTGTAACCATTGATTCGGATTTGTTGTGTGGTTGCACATATGCTGCGTGTACGGGAGCTTAAAACGTGACGTAAGATACCCCATCTGCCCCATCGCTTCAACGCGCAATGTAGTAAACTGTCACACAGATTATCCATTCCACATTCGTCTCTATGCGGACATACCGAGTTGGTCCTAATATTTTTAATATTCGAATTGTAGACAAAGTTATAGTGCGAGTTGAGCGACTCTTAAGAATTTCAGTAACAGAGATATCTAATAAAAATTATTATGAAAACTCTTGTTTTAGGAATTGTCACATTTCATAATACGTTGTACAAATACAAACGTTAGACGTAAGCCCCCAGTCTGACAAGACGCAGTCATTTAATGATACTCGTAAGTAGATACTAATATATTACGCGAGTATTACTCTTGGTGCTTTCTAACGAACGGCATTTAAGTGCATTTCTTCGAGGGCGGATATAACTGTAACAAGTATTTTCACCATCGCTTTAGGTGTCAGTACTACCGATAACAATATTATCTTGAAGTTGTATAGTTACATCATGCACTCATGCACACATATTTATCATTAGTAGCATATTGAAAAAACGAGGGACTTCTAACTAAAAGGTCCATATAAAAAAAAAAGACAACCTTTTCACTGGATATCAGTTGAAAGCCTTGGGCATAGAGACATCTGATGGACAGGTCTGTATCGCCCTTACCGCTCTCGTGCTCAAGGACAGCATGACGTATATGTACTTCTGTCTAGACTGATACCTTAACCAACAGAAACTAGTACAGGCTTACAGAATTATAGGGCTCGGACCACTCGACGTCCAAGGCAGGCATGGTTCGATTCTTGATGAAGTTGTCCTGACATATTGTGTGTGGGGAACATGGCGGATGTTACTAGAGAGTTTCTTCTTCCTTCTACAATCACATTGTGTGGCTACTCCATCCCTACACCCATCTTCAAAAATCATCGACTCTATGATTTAGTTAGAAATGGCCCTGAAAACTTATATTCTATAATGTTTCACATTCCGTAATACGTAGAACAACTAGCAACATTAGACGCTTTTACACATACATCACTCTTGGTGTGTGCTGTCGTTAGGTTTGCCGGCATGTTTGTTATAGATGACGATGTTAAGTGAGTTCATCTGGTTGCTTATGAAAAGTGCATATTTCTTCACAGCTTTAGGTCATCTTAACAGTTCGTCAACATGTCTTCGAATCCTCTTCCTGAAGACACCAAGCTTGAAATTACATTTTAGGGTGGTGCAACTCATTTCTCTACAAACAACTAAACGGAGAACCATCGCAATTACACAAATTTTTATTTGTTTCGATGTTTGCGTGCTACAATGAAATGAAATGACGCAAATGTATATTTTGTAGCACGTCCATTTTAGTTCGTCGTCATTGCTTGTACAGCGATATTATGAAGCTTTGAGACGGCCGAATAATCTCCCTATCATGTTGCTAATCCATCCATGTTTCCTTGTTTTAGAAAACAGTATACTTTGCTGGAATTATGTGTTTCCTAGACATTTTTTCTTTCATTCAATTACATATAAGAAAACCAATCATCTCAAAATATTTTCACTGTATAAAATATTGTAATTAAAATCTAGGGCTTAATGAAGATTATATTAACACAAACATAGTTATTGTGATAGAGTATCGTAAATATAAACACAAGCGTCGAGGCCTGTCCCAATAGTTTTAATCTTAGTAATAATGCCCAGACATTTAGCTGTTACTGTTGTCAATAAATTAGTTTTGATGTAGTTGGCATCCTGAAGAAAATAAAATGTTTAAAAAACATAATTTGGCATTTTAAATGCACATGAAAATAATTTACATATAATTTTTTTCGTTTATAACATGGCAACAGACCATCTCTTTCTCCCTTCTAATTACAAGCAAATGTGGCAATCATTTTTCTGTACGACAAAGTCCATCACAAGCCATTTAACTCCCTTTGATTTAATCTCTCGTACGAAAAATGATTGGCCAAACATTTTACACATTACTGCAACTAAACGAAGTTTGAACTCGGTCCAACTACAACCAAATATGTATCGGAAATTTTAGTTGAAGTATTATTTTCCGGCCTACTCATCACGTGAAGCAACAGGGATATAACATTACGTACAGTTTCCTTATCTTTGACTTAAGAAATCTTAAAGAAGAAACACAAGACAGAATCCATATATGATTAGATTATTTCCTAATTGCAGACGTGAGGGGGGATCGAAAATGCCATTGGCCTTTCAGGTTGACTGCCACGGCGAGGGGCAGGGGAAGATGGCCAGGTTGGCAAGTATTGAGACAAAGAACCGTTTTACACTATAGCAGCTCACTAACCTTGTCAGATGGCATCTTGTGAACTTTCTTTGGAGGGGTTCGAAATTTTCCGACTTTGCTGTGTAGTTTAGCTTCGGACACCCCTGCCTCAGGGAGTACTTTTTCTCTAGAGATATTAGGGCTTATTCATAGTTGTTTTTGACCCGGACTAGTGCGGGATTATCGTCGGACTATGTTTTGTCTTATTCATAGACGCGGACTAACGCTAGTCCGAGGATCATCTTATGTTAGTCCGGTATAACTTTTAGTCCGGACCAAGGGTAGGTTTAATTATGGGCTAAGTCGAAAATAAACATAGCTGACCATTAAAATATAAGACTAGATCAGAGTTATACATGCTGCTTATGAAATATAATGAATATTTGACACTACGAAACGTATTATGAGCATACATTGATAATCTATTTAGTCATAAGCCCTAGTTACTTAATTTAAAACAGTCAAATTGAAACTTTGTGAGCAAAAAACTCGTACTGCGAGTTTATTGTACCGTGTAAGACATTTAAACACAGCAATAATAATTCATCAAACCTAAGAAGATGGGAATCATTGCTATAAGCAGCATTAAACCATAAATATTCGATTTGCGTAAAAGACGTTGCAATGGTATGTGTATTCATTACTACCACGGCATTCAGCCCCCCTCCCCCACCCGGCCACTACATCACTTTCCTCAAGCGAAAACCGGTACAAATTCCGGCTGGGGAACAGAGTGCCACACAATTTCCTCCATTAGAGTACCCTCGACCGTATGCTGGAATAGTTAAGGGGGCCTCTGTTCCAGACAATAATATGACACCCCACGCTGAAGTCAATAAAACAAATTCTAACCCCTTGTCTACTGCAACTTATATGACCGACGGCGCTACTACTAATAACACTTGTGAGTCATCCAAATATACCACAAATGACATGTCCCCGCAAGGTTCGATTTCGTGGTTCGAAGAAGAAATTGAAAAAAACAGACAAGTTAGTCCTATGGAAACTCAGTCTGTTGATCACTAACGCACCGCTTCGTAAGAGATAAGTGTTTACGTGATACAACTGATAAATCGGAGTGCACAAGTCACACCCGTAAATCAATTGCCTTGTCATCATTACAGACAAATTATGATACATACGCACGCTCGGAATTTCTGACAATCACCTGGGAAGCAATTCAGAAATCACGCGCGTCACAGATAAATGTTTCCAAGTGAGTACAACTCGCCTGACGCCAAACCACATACAATACGTCACCGCCGAGTTGCAAGTAACCAGTTTTTGCATATCAGCAAGTTTCGCAGCTCACATGTCTCCGCGCAAATAAAATTTCTTGGGTAAATAAAACGATTACAGTGCACACAGTAATGTCACTGAACGTTTGCGCTGTTTCATCACGAGCGAGATTTTCTGCTTTGGGAACTCTTATTCAACAACGAGCAGCAGATATATGTTTACTTCAAGAAGTAGTTGTGCATGAAATGGGAAGTTGTTCTCATATGAATATTTATACAAACGTAGGGGAATGGGGCCGTGGAACAGCTATTCTTACCAGAACGGGAATCGAACTTGCCAATATACAACGTCACCCTTCTGACAGGATTTTATCCGGGCAAGTAGGTGATGTTACAATTATCAACATACACGTCCCCTCTGGATCTCAGAGTAAAAACGAACGTAACAAATGTTTTCTGTTGACATTTTATCCTTCTTTCCGCCCAATTGTCATCAAAACGTTTTGGGTGAAAACCACGAAGATGGCCCTTGCCCTACGAATACGGCTCTTTCGCAACTTATAATACAGTTACAACTTTTTGGACGTCGCTTGTGTATTGAATGTTCTCTTTCCACACTACACATACATAACAGCGCAAAGTAAATCTCGTCTAGACAGATTCTACGTCTCCAATCAGTCTTCCAACAAACTGCATCGATATGATGTCATTCCAGTACACTTTAGTGTAAATTTCGCTGACGTATTTACTTACGAACAGTTCACACAAGTAACATGACACGGCCGTAGTGTTTGGCATTTAAACACAGATCTACTATGTGAAGAACATATAGTAAAAGACTTTCGTAATAATTGGACTCAGTGGTGTCGTCGTAAGCAAAACTACCCTTCGCCAGCTTTATGGTGGGAACATCATGTTAAACAGAACATACGTAGCTTGTTCAAGAAACATGCGTACTGGCGTGCACAAGAGCCTAGACACACACACAACTACTATGAAACACTACTTCGTGAATTACAAATGTGTGCGAACAGAGGTATTGATGTAACGACTCGTAACCATTTCAGCCAACCAAACTGACCCGGATAGCCTCAGTAACGTGTTTCAAGAATGTGAGACACGAGTTGATCCGACGAGAGAGGCACTGCTTGAACGAGTCTGTGATCATGACGAAATTTCACGTATAGTATTAAAACTTCCCCCACGACGATCTCCGGGACCTGATGGTATCCCCTACGAGTTCTGCAAGGTATTCTGGGACATCGTTGGTAACGAATTTGGCGGATTTGTGCGCGACATACTAACAAGGTGTGAGCTCTGTCCGTCATACACATGGGGAATTATTGTTCTCATACCTAAAACTTGCAACCCAAGAAGGCTGGAAGAAATTCATCCAATTTCACTTTTATGTGCAGATTACAAGATAATTATGAGGATTTGTGTCGCGCGTCTACAGCCAGCCTTGCATTGGACAAGGAAAGACTTGCGATTTATCGGGAAAAAATTTTATTAATGGCCTCTTAGCTCTCCGAGATGTTCACGTACTCAGTACTGTACAGCGTACGGCCGCGGCTTTTCTCAAAATAGATTTAGATAAAGCTGTTGACCGAGTGGACCACGAATATCTAATTGCCCAATTCAGCATTGTGGTTTTCCACAACACACCATAGACTGGATTAATAGGATTCAGAATGGGGCATTATCATGAATTCAGTAAATGGGTTTTTAAGCTCACCGATTTCTATTCGCAGTTCAGTGCGACAGGGATGTCCGTGTCCATGGTACTCTTTCCTATTGCCATTGAACCATTATGCCGACTGCTCAGCAGCAAACTTCGGGGAATATAAATTTCCACATTCACCTTCAAACTTAATGTGTATGCTGATGATATCACACGTCTCATCAGGTCACAACGAGAGTTACAGGCAATCGCGAATGCCCACGGACAGTTCCAGTGGGCTTCCACTTTAAGAGTCAATGCACATAATTCGTCTCTCCTTCATCTTTGCCAGGAAGCCAACAACGAAATATTGGATTCCAACAGCTCAACGCCTCTACAATATCAGACCCAAAAAGGGAAGTGGATGGTGCACGTCATTCACTTTTTGATACTAAATGCGCATCCCGTTGAACTTGCAAGTTTCATCGGCTTTCTTAGGGAAGAAAGGTGGAACATGGCGCGTCGTGGAACACTAAGAAAATTGTACAATCCGCATCTGTACTTCTTCTGACGAGCATGATGAAGTGATGAATAAGGTTATTGATTAATGTGAAGACACCTTCAGTGTGGTGCGACATTCCCCGGTCGGATGAACGGTGTGCGCTGTCCGAGCCATGTGTTTCTTCTCATCCTTTCAGATAAAACCAAATTGAGACAGAATAAAAAAACTTCTTCAGAGAACTAGACTTGTCATTACTGTTATTATTATACTGTTTTGTGTGTATAATTTCTCTTTGTAAGTACATGATGTTTTTTGTATCACAAAAAGTAAAACACCAATAAAAAATGTAAAAAAAAAGTGGTAGGGTACTGACAGGTTAACACAAAGGTTGCGAGTTCAAGCATCGCATGGTACAAGCATTTTTTGGTCTTTAAATGTTTTAGTTTTTAATTGTACATAACGAAAATAATGCAGTTTTCTTATTTTATAAGTGCATTTATTCAGTACATTCTGTTACTGAACGAAAAATTCGTTCTACTCAACGACGGTAAATCCTGTAATATTTAGTATGGAAACAACTATTTGCACAAAATATTCTTACACATATTTCCTACGATTTTATGCGGAATTTTGCTGTTAAATTTTCTTGTCAGTTCTTTACATAATGCCAGCTAAGCTCGTTATGTTTTGCTATGCACTCAGTAAAAAAAGTGTGCTCTGATGAATCCGTCCTATCACTATACTATTCAAACATCCAATCAATTCTACAATATGAAATTATTTTTTGGGGGCAGTACACAAATCGGAAGGTTTTTAGATTACAGAAAAAATTTATAAGAATAATAGCTGACGTAAGAGTTCCAACGCCTTGCGGGAAATATTTTAAACAACTTCACATATTAACACTACCTTCACTTTATATATTTCATATAATAATCTTTGTCCTCAGAAACACTAACTGTACCACAAACAAGGAGATCCACAACTACAATACGCGCAGTCCACCAATATTAAATAAGAACTGTACTATCCGAAAAAAATCCCTTATCACAGAGATAGAAAACTACTAAATAACCTACCACAGTCTTTGCAAAAAGCTGACACCAAACACTAAAATAAATTCAAATCCCTATTAAAATCATATCTAACAAATGCAGCGTTATATTCAGTTGATGAGTTTTTAAACATACATACCAAACACTGAACTATAGCTATAAATACATCAAGTTGAACATTGACTTGCTATGTATGCAACATAAAAAAATTGTGTGAAATATGTATGAAAGGAAAAAGAAAACAGTGTGTAAATTTCTGTCAAATAACTGTTGTGAAATGTATGAAAATGGTTTGCACATTGTACTGTATGTTGTATTTGTTGTATTCTGAAATCCCAACTGTGTTTATTATATTCAATGCATTGTATATCTATTTAATGCATTGTACACTATTCTGACAAATCCTTTTCAATGTGACGCTATTCACGACAGTAAATCCTATAATATTTAGTATGGAAGCCTCTATTTGCACAAAATATTCTTAGACATATTTCCTACGTTGTTATGCGGAATTTCGCTGTTTAATGTTCTTGTTAGTTCTTTACATAACGCCACAGCACATTTTCTTCTTAACAAAATTTCGACTAGTGAAACATACACGATTATGTGCTGGTAGTGTAGATTAACCAGATACATTAGGTTTGAATTCTGCTCTCATTTTACAATACGTGTCACATATTCACCCTCCCCTCGCAATTCTTACTCATGTTTCATCAACAGTAGTTCAATTTATTATTTTAAAGGGCGATTTTTACCACACAAAAACTTATGTCTGTTATTATTTTACTGTCAGTTTGGAAGTAATATCGAGTAAATGAATGTAATTAAGGTTTCCTGTGCCTATTAGTTTTGTAATTTAGAAATTAAAAAAATATTTATTTTATAAAGTTTTGGATTCACGACTCTAAATTAGGAAGCTAAAATATTACCACAGCTCTACAGAAGCCAGGCTAATAACGTTATATGTAACAGAAAATTTACTTATTTTAATTACAGCATATTGGTAGAAAATGTACTAACATCGTCATAATATATTCACTGTATGACATAACTGAAACAATATTTCGGGGTGAAATTCAAATTACTTATTTTCACTAGCGAATGCTTGCGTGTGTGTTAAATTGTGAAGTGCGCATGCGCGAAACATCTGGCAACAGTGTACAAGGCTGATCCCGCGACTATTTCTAATCCGGCGTTAGTTGGCGTTTATTAATAAGGTAAAGTTTGGTCTGTACTAAGTCAGGACCAACCCTGGACTAGCTGGCACGAGATGGTCTCAGGAACATCTCGGAACTATCTCACGAATATAAATAAGGCCCGAAGTGTCCAGAACTGTTGCTCTATGGTGGTAGTCGGCAGTAATCTTAAAAACTAAACCATGTAATTACACGCTTAGCACAAAGAAGTTTATCACATTTCTTTCGGATAGTGTTGTAAAGAGTAACTCCGTATATGTTTTTTTTTCAGGGTAATTTCTTCTCGGACCGTCTGCATTGAACAATGTACAAACTAAGCTATCCCCGTCGTAACCAGTCCTTCCAAGGCCACTTAAGCGTATTCCAGGGCATAGAAAAGGTTTATATCTGAAACGGTAGTCATCAAGAGCATGCATTTCTGAAATATTTAAGTGTTTAAGAGAATTCAGAAATTTTGCGAAAACACGTTTTACGTCTTTTCAGTCCCTTAATTGTCAAATATCGAAGAATACAAATACAATTACTAATTAACTTAAGTATCATTTTGAAGTAAAGTACACTTCGGCATCTCAAACGGTTAAAGAGACATCGAGGATTAAGTAAGAAATCATTTTAATTTCTTTTACCTTTTTGTAGGTAAAATTTTGAAAAATTCTAACATCGATATCAGGTACTTACGTAAGCATATTGAAGTTAACAGGGCCTCGATAACTCAACTGATTTACGCACTATTGAGTATTCGTTAAGAACACGTTTAACAAATTTCCTCCCTCGAAATTTTCGAATTTCGAAAAAAAAAAAAAAAACTGAAGTTGTTTAGTGCGAATTTTCATTAGCATCATTCTGAAGAAAAAAAGACACCCCCCCCCACACACACACACACATATATATATATATATATATATATATATATATCAATGGGTTTAAGAGCTATCGATGATTCGTTGAAAACAGATTTTACCGTTTTCACCCACTTTAATTTCCAATTTCAAAAAATCTTCTTTTTCTTTCGCTCACCTACGTTGTATACGGAAATACTGTGCAAAATTACATACTTCTAGATCAACAGATTTTGCTGTTTTTTGTATATCAGCAATTTTACAGTTTTATTAAATAAATTCATGCAGCTGAGTTTAATGGGTATACGTATATGACAAAAAAAAGTAAATTAATTTTAACGGACACAATTTCATAAAATAATAATATGTCAACGAAAATAAGAGTGGTTCAGCTATATATATATATATACACACATACACACGTTACCTGAATTTTCTGAAATTTACACAAATAGAGAGAGAGAGAGAGAGAGAGAGAGAGAGATTTTGGTCAACGCTTAACATATCGAGATCTTTGGCGCTGGTGAGGTGGTTACATGAGGTGAGTATGAAACGTCTCCGGAATGAAAAAGCGGAGGAAACGGGAGATCCCTGAGACAACCCACTGACCAACGGCATCTTCCGGCTGGATTCTCAAATAAAAATTTTAAATATTGAATAGAATACATATTAATAGAAGCTATAATAAATGTTCATGACTTAAAATAATTATTTACATAATATTTTCTAAGGCACTGTGTAAAGTGGTAATTTAATTGTTACTTTTGAGTTACAGATATAAATTACAAACAAAAAATGTATAAGACTAACATAACAAAAATTGCAGTTAATCACTATTTATATTTAGCTATCCGATCATACCAGTTTGTCGAGGACATGCGTGTTCATATGTTCACTTGGGCAGCCAACTTGCATTTACTAATTAATCCTCCTATAAAGCATGTGCTGTGAGCGTGGTGTAATTGAATGAGTGTAAATATGAAGTACTTCACGAGTGTAAAGAGGTACAAACATAAAAAAACTTTTAATGTATGATAGTGAGGTACGAAAATGTCTAGTGTCGATGAAGTAAAAACCATTGTTACAATACAAGTAGTTTTAAAAAGTTGTTAAAATTAAGAAGAATACAAGGAAATAAAAGCAAGTATTAAACTGTAATATTTTACTCATATATAAAGTAGGTTATTATATTACTTTTTAACAGAGGCCATGACATTTCAACTGACAGAACACTGCACATTGACATTTATGTACATAGCAAATATCACAAACAAAAGTGTCGTAAGAACATCAGTGCATGCCTGTCTATATGCGGTTACATTTTTTTTTTAATAATAATTTCTAATTGACATTCAGCCGGCTCTTTCGCAGCCGTTTTAAGACTATATAGGTTTCAGTCAAAGGGATGCAGTAGCTGCTGTTATGACTTCACCCTGAAGATGGAGGCTGCAATGTCTATCGAAACGTCGGAAATAAATACGGTAACGACGCGGCGCAGCTACAAAACAGAAGCCTAGAACCAACTATTTCTTTATTGGTATGCAATTTATAAATAATTGTTTCACCATAAGAGAAACATTAATTTAGCACGTTAGTTGATTCAGCAGTAATTGTACAAAGCAAAACGTATATGTATAAACTAGATCGTAAAGATTATGTGTAAATTTACCGTCCCGACATATGGAAGTGTGGTATGGAGGTGTGGTATAATTGTTTCTTATAAATCAGTGGTGGTGTTGTAATAGGTTTATAGGAATAAGTCAAATGTTTGCTGATGTTTAAAGACTTGTATATTAACAATACTCAACTTGCTCTCTTTAAAAGCTCAAATGAGGTAAGTGATTCATGCTGTGCATGGGTTAATAACTTCAATTACTATTTAGGAATTTTTTACCGTGTGTACTAAAGTGAGAATTGAATGTTTATAAAAAACTGTTGTGTTATTGACGGTAAAAAAAAATTAATTACATTTATAGATAACATATGGAACGTAATTATGAGGAAAAATAAGTTAGTTCATAAAAAGTGTTGTTTATAAGCGAACGGATTGATAAAGTCGAGAGAAACTTCGAACAGGGAAAAGGTTTACACACTTATACAACGTCAGTACACAAGACCATTGTTATTTTCATTCCAAATAAATGTCCTCTCACATTCCGTATTACTTCACATTTTGTGTTATATTTCCCACATATCGCATTTATCGATTGGAGAAAATTCATTACACAGCTAAACGTTCAGGGTGGTTAAACCTAACTTGACGTCCAGAAAGTATGTTTTCCTATTATACAGGATGTCCATAAATTATCATTACAACTTTACACTTTAATAACTTTAAATCTATACAAAATAACAACAAACTGTTTTCAACATGCGACAAGGTAACTGATACAGTTTTTTTACCTCATTCATACACGCCAGTGTGTACACCCCTAGTGGTACGGATAATGTCCAGTCGGTATTCAATTTCTCTCCATTTACACTCCAGCATCTCCACAGTGACATGTTGAATTGCATTACGAATGTCTTCAAGTCCTGCAGGTCTGTTACCTTAGTTCGGTATACCTGATCATTTACAAAACTCTATAGGAAGAAGTGAAGTGGGGTAATGTCAGGTGATCGTGGCGGCCATCGAGTCGGACCATCTCGTCCAATCCACCTGTTCGGAAACTTTTCGTCCAGAAATTTACGGACATAGTGGGGTGGTACCCCATCCTGCTGGAAAATGACGTCAGGTTGCAGATGGTCCAGTTGTGGCACAGCAAACTCTTGCACCATGTCCAAGTAAACACCACTTGTGGCTGTAGACTCGAAAAAAAAATAATGGACCAATGATACAGTTATGCATAGTCTGCACCACACATTGATTTTGGGGCTGTCTTTTTCCATTTCACGTGTAACATGAAGAGGTTCTGATCTCCAGATACGAACATTATGGCGATTCAGTTTGTCTGACACATGAAAAGTTGATGCATCGGAGAATCAAGCGTGTATTGTTTTTAAGTCATTATTGGCGTCAATCTCGGCCAGGAACGTATAAAACTTTATGAGTTACCTTGCCGCATGTTGAAAACCGTTTGTTGTTGTCTAGTATAGTTTTAAAGTTATGAAAGTCCAAAGTTGTAAGGATAATTCATGGACACTCTGTATAAATCAGTGGCTTAGGAATGTGGAGCAAAAGGACCCTTCCCTCACATGAAGAATAAACCTGTAACGATGGTTACACGAACGAATAACGACTCAGTTCCGACACTCTAATAGACACGTAGATCAGAGTAGATACGGCCTTGTACCACCATATTAGGAAGAGACATGGCCATATCTAGGGTTGTTTAAATCAGGTTGGCCCAGCGTGATGTTGGAAACACATATCATCCACGTTGTTTGATATGATTGTTGTTGTTGTGTACAAGATAACAGGGAATAAGAGCTGGGTGAGCCCATGCTGATAGTAAACTTTTCTCTATAAGACCGAAACCAGATAAAGGAATATTTCAAAGAGAACTGCGTCAAACTAAACAAAACCGTGAACTTTGTATCACACATCATCAATATTTGGAGTGGCTGGAGTGATTGGTCAACTTTTTACTTATGACTGTCCATTTTAGCGCATTTCTTCTGTCACCTATGTTCGTGACACTTTTGAAATGTTAGAAAAGTAGGCATATTTTGCATGTAACTCTTCTGCGGGTGTAATAAATTACTAACTATATATATTATTGTGAACATATGACATTGCAATATTATGTCGTCCCAGGCAAGGTAGTATGAGACTAATAAAAACAAAGGAAAACGAAAAAAAGTATAAAATATTTCTATTTCACTGCAGTCAACATCAACAAACAAAAAAAAGAGGGGCCGCAGTGGCCGAATGGTCAAACCATTCGTCTCCTATCAAGGAGATCCGGGTTAGATTCCCGGCGGGGTTGATATACGGATTTTTGCATTTGGGAATTGTGCCGGACGATGCCGTTGGTCGGCGGGTTTTCTCGGGGATCTCTCGTTTACCCCACCCCTTCATTCCGGCGCTGCTCCATACTCACTTCATGTCATTCCTCACCAGCGCTGAAGACCTCGATGTTAAGCGCTGACCAAAATATCTCTCTCACTCACCAAAACAACAGATCAGGAAAGATCCCATAAGGAATTAGGTAACAACAAATAAAGAAAAAAAATACATCTAAAGGCGATGTTGGACACAAGACACGATAACGACGTCACAGACAATAGACTAGATGACATAACGACGAAGACACAAAAGAACACAGTCGATTTCTTAAGACCGACTTTGACGACGTTTAGGGAGCTGACATCTGCTCCCGTCTTCAGGTGAAGTAAAAGTGAAAACTGGAAAAAAAATTGCGCAGTATTTACAGTCAGCAATTCTGCTCCTAGCGCGACCAATGGCAGCCGAGCTCTCTCCTGATTGGCCGCGCGTATGGCCACAATAGTAGAGTACGTTATTCTGTCCCATTGCAACTACATTTTAAAGTACATCAACAAATGACTAATCAAACAAGAAGTTACCAGCATAACTAATAAAGCCTACTTTCCTCAAAGCTGATGCAAACTAACCCCTACAGATATAATTGTTTACATATGCCTTGAAATATTTAACATTAGCGTATTAAATTGTTAATATGTTATTAACTCATGTAGGACCTAAAACAATAAAGAGTACTTAAATCATTGCTGGATAATGATGTGTACATATATAAAATTTGCTTCCTATTGTTCTGAAAATACATGCATTAAAAATTATCTTCAGTATTCATATCGTGAAATTCATATCGTAAAATCTCGGAAATTGGGGGATAAGCACAGCATGAGCCAACAACTTTAAATACGTGCTACCTTACTTAATACTAAATATGTACCGAGTCTGAAGAAACTATGGCAAATATTCCTCTGATATTTCCTGTGATAGATACTTTTTAAGAACTGAAAGCGGTGTGAGTAAAATGCGTAAAACTTATGTCGCTGTGTGGGGTACTACGTGCGTACTGTGTTAAATGCAATTTTCATTATTAACAGTTCGTTTAGATATCTAATGCCATAAATGAATTTAAAATTCCGCTACTGTAGATCTATTAACATAACGTGAACCTTATACATGAAACCGTGTCCCTTTACTAAGAACTATACGTAAACCGAGTTTAATAAATTCCAAAATATAACCAGATATTCATATGTTTACTGTGATAAAAAATGTGTAAATTGTCACAATTTCGATTATATGAACATGGTATAAACAAAATATGTAAACGTCTAGTTAACTTACCAAGTACTAGAATGAGAACCAGTCAAGATTAATTACTAAATAAAGAGTCGTCTGATGTTTCTTGTGTTCAAAATAAATGTTCAGATGCCCGATAGTTTGAAAATTTGAACACGAAAGGAACAAAATAAAACTCGAGGTAGCTTACTTATAAGTATATGGTGTACCAAGTTTCATGAAATAAAAAAATGTATATATTTACTCTAATATGTCATAATATGCTAAACAAATTTTTAATGGCTACAATTGCTAACATACGAAAACAGAATAATTAAATACACAAAAGTAAAGTAAACTGGTTAATTGGTATATATGTGCACCTATTTTGGTGAAGTGTGAATTAATATTTCCTCATATATGTCATACAAAGATATATACATTAAAATAGTAGCCGTCATTTCATAAATATGAAAACAGAATGAAAGAAATAAATATGTTAGATAAGTATGTAAATACGTAGTATACATGCATCCTGTTTGAAGAAATTCGAAAAAAAGAAAAAAATATGTCATTAGCTAAAATATATATAAATAGCCACAGATTCAAAAATATGATAACATGATGAATGAAATAAACTAAAGTAAATTGAGCTCAGTAAGTAGTACGTGCGTACCTAGTTTGATAAAATTTAAAAAAAAAAAATAGCCATACGAATACAGGATGAACGAATTGCACAAAAGTTAAGTCAGCTTAGCAATAAGTACAGATGTACGAAATTTGATGAAATACACAAAAAAGTTCCTTAGATGTCGCATGCTGAAAATATAAAAATGGACGCCGTTTTGACAATGTGAAGATAATATTACAAAACAAAAAATACAAATGTAAAGTCAGCTAACTAATAAGCTTATGTAAACATAGTTTGAGGAAAATTGGAAAATTATTTCCCCAAATATTCAATATTATGCTAATATCAGTAAAAAAAAAAGGCCGCGGTTCTGAAAATATCAGCATTAATAAACTAAATACGAAAGTCAAATCATCTTGCTGTACAATTTATATGAAATTCTGAAAAATATTTCCTCAGATATTCATCGTACGATAATGTTAGAAAAATTGCAACCAGTTGAAAATATGAGCACAGGATAACGAAATACGCAAAAATCAAGTCAGCTACATAACTAGTATATGTGTACCAAGTTTGATGAAATTCTCAGAAAAATGTATTTTTCATATACCGTCATACTATCCAATAATTATAAATTGGTAGCTGGTTTGAAAACATGAATATAGGATAAACGAAACATACAAAAAACACAACTTTCTAAGAACTATTACGTGTACCAATCTTATCGAAATCAGGAAAATAAAAATTCCTCACATTTATCATACTGTGTTACAAAAAATAAAACGACCGTCGTTTTGAAAATGAACTTAGAATGTTTTACGTTCACAAAAGTCAAGTCAACTTACTGTGAACCAAGGTTATTTAACATCGGCCAAAATTTCCTGTAGATATGTCACACTTTGCTAAAAATGTAAAAATTACTGCCATTTTATAATATGAATTCATTAGATTAATACTAACAGGCAGTTAGAATAGAAATAAATATTATCACACATCTTTTAGTATATAATATTGAAAATAGCCTATAATTTTCAACTACACTTGGTATTGTTGCGATTGCCTGCAGGACGGGCTAGTGACAACGGCAGTGCAATTAGGTCAGTAGTTTCACAAGACAAGGGCATCAGTGATTCTCCCCACCTGCACTGAAGTGAGGTGATATAATGCAAAGTACTGAGTGATTATCATTTTTCGAGGGGTTTGTAATTTTACGCAGCGAACCCATCATAAAGACCTTCCCGCTTCGGCCTCCCGTCAGGCGGGGAGTCAGGATACGACCGACTACCTCATTGTCCTCAAGCTAACGCCACGGGTAGTTGTACCAAAGGGGTAACAGGTGCTGCTATGAGAGCTTCATGACACCCATTTGAAGATCATACCTACATTACAGTTCCCCGGCTGAGACCCCTACTCAGTCTCCTCTGGTTTGAGTCGGGGCACCACCCACACCCCTAACAGACTCACCGGGCCTGCTCCCGGGTACTTACGCAACCAACTCGTCGACTCTTCTCAGAGGAGGGATCCTCTCCGAGTCTGCCCAGCATACGGGCAACCACCACCACAACTACGAGTCCGGCCCTTGACTGGTCATGGAAAAAAACGCTCCATGGGGCCAACACAGACGCCCGTAGTATTACCTAATTTTCCGCTCTACGAGTCATTGACCTTGCCGGCCGTCGCTAGATGGAGAGAGAGGTATGCCTTCTTATCGGCATACCTACCGTGGAAGATTCCCTTACAACCAAAAGGTCCGGTTTCCCTCCAAAACTCCAGCCAGACTTCAGTCGCCAAACCATTGCCATTGTCTGAATTTCTTCACATTAAAATTAGACCTTTCCGTCTCTGATCCTGAGCGCTAGGTAGTCTAACGCTCCGCCTTGTAGAGTCACCTGGGCACCATCTGTAGGAGACTCTATCAGGGCAGATCCCCCTTTTCCGGCCTCGGGGAAGCCATGATGCATAGGGTCCGCATGCCGCTGCCTGCATCGGTTCTAAGATGCGGTGGCGCCACGAGAAGGCTCAGGTTGACTTGAAAGTGAGAGGTTATCAGGCTGAGGGGTCACGGAAACCGTGGCTAGTATCAGAGGCTGAGGAACCCGTCCCAGCTTAATACCCACCCGTACTCACGAGCCCCAGAGCAGTGTGAACTTCCCTAAGAGGTTGGCACGGGATTACTTCCTTCGGATACTAGAAGGTGGTACCGCTCCGACACCTCAAACAGGAAGACGCCCTATCTTCCCATTTTCACAGGCGGGGCCACACTTATTGGGGAAATCACGGTCTGTCTTATTCAAGCCTTCAAGCCGTTACCAGCTCGCCAGGATGGTCCTGGGTCGAGACCCACGACGTGCCACCGTCCGTCGATAGTCGACACAATCATTATCAACCTCCGGCACATCATGTTACGGTGAGTTCTAAGGTGTCCAAAGTGTTACCCAACGTAGTGTCGAACATTAATATAACTAACGAAACAGCCGCTCCCCTTCTATCTAAATTTTGTAGTATAACCTTGTAGTATATTGTAACTAAACTATGCAGAATAAAGCCACAGTAAATATATCAACATATTTCATTTAACCGTAACCCTCAACATTTACTTAACCACTTAACCAGTTTTAGTATAAAGTGCCTACCTCTGACTACAGCCACCCGACCTCTATAAATCATGTGTAAAACATAGTTAAATATTGGTTATGCAAAAGTATGATATATGTGGGCCTGGTACATGTTCATATTCATGTTATTATTGAAGAAACTGTCCCTTTTAATATAAATTAATTATTTTTCATTTAATTTGCACTTGCTTCCCACGACTGACATGTTTTATTTTCCCGTCTTCATTTCCAATAACTTATTCCAAATTCCAGTTTTACGTTTCTTCGTAATATAAGATAAATATTTTGACGCGGTTATTACATGTCAAAAGAAAATTTCTCAATTTCATAGTGCAGTCCTTTCCTTGGATGTTAATGTGGTAGCCACTTTTCTGTCCAAATAAGTTTATAATTTTAAATAATTTGTTCGTCATGGTTTATTATTCAATGCTTGTGAAATTCTGACGTAATATAAACCTCGTAACTTCTGATATAATTACTTGTCCAGTCATTATAGTAGTTATATTGACCGAGGGCCTTCAAAAGAATATACTATCTTATCTCATATGCGTAGGTAACCATTTCGTTGATCAAGTTAAAAGTTTTTCAATCATTAACGTCAGTGCGCTGTTCAGTCATGGAAGACAAACAAGTGGTCAGCTGCAAAATGAGCGCAGAAGGTAAGAAGCTGTTTGACTTCAGTATATGATTATCAGTTTCATATTTTCATTCATCCTAGTTGTCAAAGCGTAAGGTTCGACTCCAATAAATAGATCCATCCATTTTCCGCGAAATGATAGCGACACAAACTCTAATCAAAAACACTGTAGACTCTTTTTCTGGTCAATATCCGTGAATTTTTTTTGTGTGTTTGCTCTCGAATCGTTCCCGCCCACAGCCGGACTAACGTGCAGTTCAGTCAAGTGCAAACAGTCTTTCCACGAAACACGAAGCCAGCATACTAAAACTCAGCTGCAGGCTACAGGATTTTACATCGTGTATCTATCATACGTGGAAATATTTTTGCTAAAACCGTATAGGCCTATTTCTATCAAGAACTTAATAATTTTGCTCCAGTGAACACGATTATACAAACTACATGCTACACACATAGGTTCATTGGGTTCAAACGCTTCTAAAAATTAATTACAGTGAAAATTTTATACAGTCGAGCCAAATTATTTAGTAATTTTGTTGATACAGATACCCGCTTTTTTTTAATATTTCTAAGTAGCATAAATTTATGTAGTCTAAATAAACTCGTGCTGCTATTTGTGGCAAATTTGTCACGGGTCCTTGTGCGAGGACTGTTCTTAAGTGACTGGACCAATCAGAATCACGTTACAGACATAATTTTTATTTTATATACCATATGTAAATTTTTTTATTCAAAGTTGCAATATGTGGTAAAAATATTGTTTTAAAACGTCCCAAGTCCCGATATATGACCCACGTCACCTCACATGTTCCAAGTCACCCCACGTGTCTCATGTCACCCCATGTGTCCCAAGTCACCCCGTTTGTCATCTCTTAAATATATATATACAGGGTGGTCCTGAACTACAGGTACAAACCCAGGGAGGTGATTCCTTATGGAAAATAAAGTAGGACACATGTAGGACACTTTGTACCTAAGTGTAATATTGTGGGAGTAATGAGACATAGAATGTCGAATTTAAAAACCGTATTTGTTTTAAAATTCGGAAACAGAATTATGTAAAACGACAATACTCTGAACATTGATTTGTGTTATAATAGTCTTCAAACCCACATCAAATGCTGGTTGATACCTTCAGCCATTACTAAAATAACAGGGGTGGCCAACCTCTAAGTGGACTAAACGTTTGTGCCATCAGGATAGTGGAACATTTGACGATGTTTTATTGAGTAATGCGAGATTTGTAATAAAATATGGTCCTCTTATTGCAACTGTCTACGGCTCATAGTTTTCGTGAAAAATGCACGCGAAGTTTTGGCTGAAGCAATAGAGTACCAGGAGAGAATAGGCAATACTGCTTACATTGTGTTTGGAAGTGATCAATTCCTCTTTACAAAATGGGTTAGAAAACATTACATACGAAAAATATCGTACAGTAACTTGTAAGGAAAATATCCACCATTACAAAGCGATGTTTTACCGAACAAAAATTAAATCTATCAGACAATAAGAAATATATTGTGAATGATTACATTATCGTAAGTATTTGCACACTCACTATTCTGTTCTACAACTTCAAGAAAAACGAGGGAGTGATACGGTCCTACCTGAGTCAGGATCAGTTTTCTTCAGTTCATTAGTTTCCATTTTCAGCTTTGAAGCATGTATTGCATTCATCAACTGATGGAGGTTCAATATCAATATTATATTCATTAACAATACTCTACGGCAGTAGTTCTCTGTAACTGTAATGTACTCAGAACACTTTTCAGTAAACCATTCTTGATAAGCACGATGTGACCCTTTGTTTGATGTACCTAGAGGCATGTACTTTCTGAATAGGCTTCTTTCCCTGCTATAGTGGCTGGACACTGTAGCTAGAGACTTGAAGTGCTGTTTAACTAATGTTTTCGTCTAAACAGTAACTTTGATTCCCGGAGATCTATTTCGCCTGCCGATAGTTTCAACAGTTGCTGTTGACCTCTGCTTTCCTAAAACCACACGCAGTCTCTTTTCTGTGATACCATGCATGCTATGAAACCCTTGACGACAAACATGTCGTCTTTGTCCGTCGACAGAATATTGAATTGTTCGAAGTTTCCTACTTAGCCTATTTGACAACGTTGTAACTTTACAGTCATCCCAAACAAGAAGCTTTGATAAATGCGAGGCCTGTAAATTATAGTCTCCAATATCCCAGTAATTGTAAAAAAAATGTTCTGTACGTTATCCTTCCCAATTTCTTCATAGCATTTACAATTACACTTACGGGTACTCCAACTGCCCGAGCAGGTATCACATGTTTTGTTTTTCTTGAAAGGTAGCACTTACCAAAATTACGCATTTTCTTACTTTTGTTAACAATCAACATCAGTACGATTTTGTCTCTTTCTCGATGTGCTATCATCTTCCATTGTCTATTATTTTTCGTGGAACACTCGCAACACTACAGTAGACACAAACGACCTGCGCACTGTAATGCACCAACTCCAGCTGCAACCGAGTTGGACAGGATGAACAATCATGTAACAACCGGAAATGACGACCGGTCGCCGAGGAGAAAGGGCGAACCTACGCTTGTAATACCATCCTAGAGCACAGATAAGCTCCATATTCGCCCTTGCTCTCCAGACCCAGATCCCACTTCCTCGACTAGTTTTGCTGGACGTCTTCGCGTTTAAATGGCTCTGCCACAATACCAAGGGCTAATATCGGGCTAAACGTTCAACCGTCATATTCTCTAGACTTGAATTATTACGATGACCACTTTAAAAAAAAAAAAAAAAAAAAAAACAAAACAGATATTTCTCATTCGCACTTTCTGACCCGAGCTCCTGATATATACATACGTACATACATGCGTACATACATACATGCGTACATACATACATACATACATACATGCAAACATACGTACATATACGCATATATATATATATACGTTACATATAGGTCTCCTTCGTACAAATAAAACATTCTACGATGTATAGGAACTAGTTCATTCGTGGAGAAGAGGAATTAAAGCAGTGACAAGTACATACAAACTTCCAAAATAATTTTTTTTTTCCGAATTTGAACCAGTTTATCATTACAGAAGATCTTCTAGCCATCTTTGGTCATATCTACTGCCTGAAATCGTATCGTAGAATGTTGTCTACTTTCGAAACTATCAAGTATTTGCGAAACGGCTACGCAGACTTATCCGATAAGCTGAGATAAATTTATAATTTAATACTGGGTGCTAAACTAAGAGTTGTTTCTTGTCAGCTATTCAAATAAAGATAAAATGTATTCAAGTATAATGATCTTGCACAGCACCTTGCATGGTCTGCTTGGCTGTGTTGATTTGTTTGGAAATAATTCGCTAAATATATTTGTTGCCGATAAATATATATTATACCTTATGAGGTAGGTACTGGTAGGACAGGGTATCGCAACCCGGCAGGGCAGCATACTTATTACTGGTCTCTTGTAGGGATCTGCTAGCGGATCCGCTTACTACGAAGAACGACATGAAAACGAGTTCCTACAACGTCGGAATGATACGAACGGGAGAAGTGGTACATCTTCAAGAAAACTCGCCGACCACTGACATTGCTAAAATACGGTATCTGACCCCGCCGGGATCGAACCGGATCGCCTTGGTAAGAGGCGAGTGTTCTGACCACTCGGTCACCGTGGACCTGATTTGTTGCTAATCTGCCGTCTTCCAAAAGCACATGCAAAATTGTTATTTGGGTAATCTTAGAAAAACCGGTCTATTAATTTCCAAGAAGCCCTGCTCCGACTAGAACCGGTTTCCAGCACTGCGACGCGGACCTTGCTGGTTGCTACCGGAAGTAATAAATGGGGCTGGTTTTATTTCTTTATGTCACCCCAGTTATTCTTGCCGTACCATTCCGCAGTCACTCTTTGATCAACTTACTGGACAACGTGCAAAGGTTTCTTTAGTACATTCTTTTGTCGCGAAAAATGAAGCTTCCGCAATCTCTCAGTTAATTGGGCACTTTTGAAATCAGCCTACAAATAAAATCACGGTCTGGTAATACATTTAATTCTACAGCCACGTACGGAAATTCCTCCATATACTAAAAATCGAGGGTAAGAGAGATCAGGGATAGTAGCAGGCTGTCTAGCAGGTAGGACGGTAGCATCCTGCCTGAAGATGACACAATTTGTTGTCCAACGACATACCCCAGCTGCTAGAATATACAGGATAACCTTGAATTACGTTTAAAGTTCTTCATAACGTTGTAAGCGATGGAAAGACGAGTAAAATGATCCAGCACACTTAGGGTCTCAGAGGCTGGGATGACCCGTAAGCTTATCCACAAACTGTGGTTATCGAGGGTTGCAATCTGTGTTGAAATGGCAACATCTGGCGTAGTTCACGAAATCTCTCTCATAAACTCGGACTGCTCTCTTGGCACGTATGTTGTAATATCAGTTAGAAGTACAGTAGTGCAATGTGGCCAAGGCGATGGTAACAACAGGACAACTGAGATGTCTAAGTAGCGCGATAACAAATCATTGATGGTGACTCAGGTAATTATGAAACTCGCCCGAAATGTAAAGACAGAGGATCTGCTGCTTCCTGTGACATTCCGTCTACTTACGGTTATAACCACACACGAGTCCCACGTGTAAGATTCTGGAAGTGACCCTAACCGGGCATCGAACCGAAATCGCCTTGGAGGGATGAGACCGATACACCACCGATACCCCTGAACTGTTGCTCGGCTCATTTTTACGCTTTGGTAAACGTCACATAATGCAATTTGTTGCTACTTCAACGCAGATTGCAACTATCGCAGATCACAATTTGTGTATCAATTTTCAGGTATTTCTCAGCATCTGCGACGCAAGTGTCCTAAATAATTTTACTCGTCTTCGCATCCCTTGGCGTGACGAAGATCTTACAACCATATTCAGGACATCCTATATATGCAGCTGGACGTACGAGTCAACGCGTGGTTACTAGAGAGCGGAAAAATTCGCGGGTTCACGTACCTTTAGGCTAGCTTCCAAGAATATCTGTGTATTCAAGCAAACAACATCTGTTTATTGGCTGCTCGCTGACACAGCAGTATGGGGCACGTCAAGGTATATTTTTATTATTGGCTCATAGACTTCCAGGGGATGAGAAACAAGTCAGTGCCAATTGCTAAAGTGACACTGACATATAGTTGCTGGAATTAAAGTGTGTGCGTAAAGGAAAACGCAAATTTTTCAGGTCCCTAGTGGTTACTATTTTATGGCTAGAGATCATGGTTTATCGTGTGAAAACTTGACTGTTTGCTGGATTTCAACACACGTCCAGCTTACCTGAAGGTTACTAGATTTTGTTTGTTCATCATCTGTTACCCTATTTGACCAAGCCAATAAGAATCCCGGTAGTGTAATATTTTATGCCTGTTATTGCTCTGCAGACAGCTACGTTTTGTCCGAAGAATATCACCCAATCATATATATGTTGCACGAAACTACAGCGTTTTAAAGGGTACGTTGGTACAAAACATTTTTTGGATATGCCATCATCTCTAATTATGGCATCCGTCCCATTACAACCGGCGTGTTCGCCAACACCTCACAAACACTTATCATTAGAGACAATAAATTTCGAGATAAGATTTTTGCATCACTTTGTTTCAGTGTCTTATGTGCACACCTGCATCTCGGCTTTGTGGTCAGTGATTGGATGCCGTAACACCCAGCGTCTTGAGGTTAAACCGCAAATCACAGACGCAATGTGTCACAGTTATCCGTGTAATGATTGGCGCAGTCAAATGAATAACAACTCTGCACAAGACTCTTGTCAATAGCTAGCGACGGGAATTTTTGGTGAAAAGTTATTTGCCCCACTTTGTTTCAGTGCCTTACGTGCACACCTGCTGCTCAACTTCATGGTTATTGACAGAGTGTTTTTTGTGCAGAGTCGTTATTCATTAGACTATGCCATTTAGTACACCGATAACTGCCACACATCACGTCTGTGATTTGCGAGCTTAGCCTCCACACATTCGGTGTTACGGCATCCAATCACTGACCACAAAGCCGAGATGCAGGTGTGCACATAAGACACTGAAACAAAGTGATGCAAAAATCTTTTCGAGAAATTTCCTGTCTCTGTAAATAGCCATGAAGTTAAGCTGCAGGTGTGCACGTAAGACACTGAAACAAAGTGGAGAAAAATGTTTCACCAAAATTTTATGTCTCTACTTATCATGTGTTTCAGGTAGTCGATGCTATGTGCCAGCGAGGTACAGCCTGGCTGCCGTCGCAACGACTGGCTTGTTGGCAGCACTGATGACTTCCACGTCTCTTCCAGTCGCGATCCCTGCCATGGTGCGAAGGAACGCCACAACATCTACAAGTAACAACACTGGCGATGTCTGCGTGTTCGGGGAAGCTATCCAGCACGACTCCGGCAATGAAGTAAGGCGCAGAGAACACTGCAATTATCATATTAATCTAACCCCAACAAAAATGAGAAGTGTTATAAGTTTGATGCCTATGTCTGTATGTCTGTAGCTTTGTAGCTCCAAAACAGGTGAACCTTTTTTAATGATTCTGTCGTAAAGAACGCTAGTTTCACGGGGATGGTTATTAGCTGAGTTTGATGAAAATCTGTTTGTCTGTTAAAGGGTTAGTAAAAAGTTTTTTTTAGACGATGACAACGCCATAGACATATAAAAGTATACATTCGTATTTTATTTCTCTGTTTGTAGTTTAATTTTAAAAAATTACAAATTTTAACATAACTTAAAATGTTTAAATGGGCAGAATGACACCTGTGTTTAAATTCGGCGATCCTGTAATGGTGTAATAATCTGTACCTAACGCTTTACGTATGCGCGTAACGTCTGTAGTTCAGTATATACGATCCATATAACCATGTGTTTAGCACGTGTTATACTCTGATTCATATAAGTTTAAATAAATTTGACAGCATCTAATGGGAAGTAATTTTCAGTATTTTGTGATTTGTTGCACAATGCAAGACATTTTTAGCTCTAAAATGAACCAGAAATTTCCATTTCAGTATTTGTACTGCAAAGTCTGTACTGTGTAGTGTCACAAATGACAAAAAATTTTAAATTATTGCCTATAAGTTGCTGTTAGATTTATCCAAACTTACTTGACCTGGTGTATACAATCATAACAAATATTTAATCATACACGCGCGTGATATTTTTTCTGTGAATGTTGTTGATCATAAGCATTATTGATATTGCACTGTTTGCCATTCGTAAGTTGTAAAAATTGCGTATTATAACATTAAGTGAATTAACAATGATTTTATGAATTTGGCGTGTGATTATTAATTTGCTTTTGTAAAACATGCATCAAAATGTTTAAATATGTATTAAAATAATTAGCATTTTATTTATTTTCATTTTTTTAAATAACTGCAGAAGTTACGAAGTTTAAAACGCTATAAATACAACTTAAATTAGTTTAAAAAAAACTGTTGGCTCTTAACAGTATGTAGTATTTAAATAAGCACTCTAAACACAATTTTAAATATACACGTTTTTGAAAGTCAATATAGAAAAACTACAAAAGAACAGACCTAGACACTGATATCTGCCAACTTTACCAGCTAATTTTTATCCAAAATGAAGCACTGGTTAAGCATAATCTGCTGCGCCGCAAATAAATGTACGAGATTTCGGCGTCTGCGATTGTTCTTCAAAATATGGTACCGGTACTCAAAACAAAAAGTTTGCTCAGAAAGTCGGCAAAGAGTATTTTCTAGGATTGCTGTTTTTTTCCCCTGTTTACTTTGGTAGGAAGTTGGCTTCAATGAATCTACAATTTTAACTTATGTGTGTAGTGTATAATTATGTACTATTCGCTCTTAAATAGGTCGGGTGACCACTAAGAATACAAAACAGATGGTTAAAATTAGTGAAACGGAAAAAGAATATAGCGAAACGGCAAGACCAAATCTACAAAATGATATATTAATCAAAAAATTGTATTTAAATTTTGTTTAAAAATTGGGATTATCTTTTGAAATTGCCGTGTATGTGAACAACAGACGTAGGTTTTGCTGCTGAAACTAATTTTTTGTTGAGTTTGCTCATTTAATCTACCTCTGGTTGACGTACCGATCACCCGACGCCTTTAAGCTTCTACAATAATCTGAAACAGTTATTTTGTTCTTTGTAAAGTATCTTTCTGTGTGACGGATATTTAAATTTTTCTTATTTGCAATCTTTCAATTTCGATTTTATTGATACCCACTATTAAAACCCATGACATTGTTTTGTGGACACAATACAACATGAACGAGAATGTTTGACCTTATCTAACCAAATTCTAAGAAGATAAATACACTCTAGTAATTCTGTTACATTATTACTGTAAATATTGTGCTGTATAGGTGCCGGTAAAAAGTACTGTTATATTTGTATCAAACACGTTGCTCAAATTTTGAGAATCTAAGAAAGTTTTTCTCGCAAATAAATAAATTATGCTGTTTACGTGTAAGAGCTAGTCAAAGTCGTAATTTTACTCTTTTCTTATCATACGTATAGCAAAATTTATTCTGAAAAGCGAAGTAACAATACAGTGAAATAAAATTCATACGGTTACTTTGAGATACCTTTTAAATTAAGCAGAGGAAAGGTTTCATAAGCTCGTAATCATCGAATCAGGCTAAAAAATGTAGTAACTACACAATGTATTTTTTAATGTTTTAAAATTATCCAATGGGGATACAATTATCAAAATTATACATATTTTTTTTAAAACTTTTTGAGTGCTTTTACAATAGTGTTCTGAAGTTGCTTAGTGTATTGATGTTAACAGCAAATTATATCATTTACGTGACAGGTATAATTTTTAGAATATTTACGCACAGAAAAAAAAAGTAAATTGTTGGCTTTGGAATGTGAGTTTGCGTATATTTCGAAACCTATTAACTTATTTTTCATTTTCGGGAAAAAGGGATTTCATTTTTAAAGTCTAAAATTTAAGCAAGGAATTTGTACGAAAACAAAATCTTATAGTATTTTAGCATGACACACCAGTTCTGGTCTCTAAACTTTGTAACGTGAGTTTGTAGTAAGTCTATTAGCAAGTGGCGTATTTCACTAAATCTCCCTTATTTACTTCACCCGCTCGCTTTGCTCACAGGTTGTGTTACAGCAGTCAAGGGTGCTCTACGTAAAAAAATTCGTAATTTGTAACTATGTCAAACACTGCCCAACACTTACGCATTGTGTTGCCAGTAATTTTCCACAAATAAAATATACTTTCGTGCAATAGTATTCGTACTGCGTATGACAAAGTTGCGGTTTGACTACTTTAGCTACTTCTCCAAAATAAAAACTATTCAAACGAAACGAGTGAAGAATCTATGAATGAAAGTAAAGCATTAAGCTATAGAAGAACACCTTTGTTATTTTACGTAAAGGATACATTTTAAAAAATACGGGTACTTAAATATATGCATCAATTTAGATACATTCAAATTTGTTTGAATACAAAACCACTTTTATGTGAAATTACAATGGTGTCGCTCTGTAGATTAATACGATTTACATCACTCTAAATTATTTAATTGGTATCATTTCAACGGTTTTTATTCATAGAAAATCACGAATATAGTCAAAGCGCTTTTTTACGTGCGCTTCAACGAAAACTATAGAACCTAAATATATTTCATTTGTAAGAAATTACTATCATCATTATGTGTAAGAGTTGGACAGTGTTTGAAGCAATTAAACATTACGAATTTTTTTGGTGCAAAGCTGTCTTAAGAAATACAGTTGTACGAGGTCCCCCATCTAGTGACGGCAGTTCGCAGGTGTGGTAGCGCGAAAAAAAATGAGCGAAACGTAACGTTGCACAAACGACAAATTGGCTGACGTGAATCTCTGTTATGGTACAGTTAACTGTGACGCCCTCTCCACTATGTGGATTTGTACAGAGCACTATCGTAATAGCAACTTATCAAGACATGATTTGTTTACAAGTTTTACTGTCAGCGTGGCTTACGTGATGCACTGGACCACGATTAAAATCCACTACCTGAAATTTATACCGACGTAGCAGTAATTCAGGAACACATGCGTATCGATGAGGAAATTTTCCATATAATTACGTGCAGTGCTATTTGTCAGAATAATTTAATAATAATTAATTGTCTATACGTTTTTGATTCAGTGTTACATATTTGCATCGTCTATGAACTAAGGTGAGCGGGGGTGATTTTGGGGAAAAGAAAAAAATACATATATTGTATTCTTAAATGATGAAATTTCCTTGTGTTAAATTCCGAATTAAACATATTCACATGATATTTAATTAATATTTACTCAAAGTTGATCACAGAAATATAAATATTATAAAAAAGGGTCCCAAATTCACCCCACGTGTCCAAAGTCACTCTCGCATACGGCATTGAAGTATTCTTCTCAAGTGATGTTTACGGTTTCTTTTCCCCCTGCATTCTAAGATGAAAACTGAACTATATGCACAGTGTTGGTTGTTTTTCCTAGAATGGGGCGTTCGACTGGGACGAGGTGATGCAGGGCTACGTGTTGACTTCGAACTGTTATGGTGTGGTACCCTCCGTGATACTGGCGGGCCGCCTGGCTGAGGTATGGAGTCCCAAGCTCTTGTTCGCCTTATCGACGTACGTGGGTGTGCTGTTACAAATACTGGTCCCCATCACCGCCAGATGGAGCTTGAACGGTCTCATCGTCACGCAGTTAGTGGGAGGCCTTTTCATGGTGAGTGAGTGTCTGTCCAGGAAATACAGAGTGTAATGTGTATAAAATATAATAGTTTAAAAATTACTATACAACACACTTTTTTTCAAGTAAATATAAAAGTCAAAAATTTTAAAATTTACAGATATGGTTAAACAGTGGTCAGTATAACATAATATTTTTTTACTAAGTTTAAAATAAGAATGGAACAACTGACCAAACAAATTAACATTAACGTAAAAATAAAGGTGCTTGATATAAGTCGTCAGAATATTTTTTATCGCTAGCTTTTCGTAAAGGTAGAGTCGTTATAAAAATCTCAGGGAGCACCCCACATTTAATTTTCAACGAAATTACAGATACATGCAATTATTTATTTAAAAATTGTTTGTTTAAAGAATTTGATTTTAAATCAATTTTTGTTTCTCGCAGCGAGATTGCATTCCTTCTTTTTTATAATGAATGGGAATACTGTAACGGAATTAGAGTTGTCTATTTTATTTTGAAGTAATAATTATTTTTAATTAAATTTTTAGAACTTACTAATTATTGTATTTTACTTATGCTTCCTTCTTGAATAAACTCCCATCGTGAGAAGATGTATGCGGCAGGCCTCCTGATGTGACGCCTGATTTACTGCCGCTAACGTAACGATAGGAACCCTTGGGTGTTGGGTTTAGACAGTAATTTAATATTACAGTATGTGCCAGTTAAGAAGAGACCAATAATTGTATACTTGTTATATAATTAGATGTCTGTAGTGAGCCTCAAGCCAACAAGGGGTGCATTTAAGACGATTAATGCCTCGTATTTTCACTAATAATTCTGATTTCAACGTAGTAGATGTACATTTGAAAGACAAAGTCGAAAATCCTAAACTTAACTAGAGGTCTGAGAAATATCAAAAACTCATATTTTCCGTCAGAATGTGCCGAGCAACATCTGTATTAATATTTTGTGGAGTAAAACCAATATTTAAGTTTTATGAAATATATAAATGATGTGTTTTGCATCTGGTCGAGAGATGTATATCGCAGGTATGCCTATTTTTCTATAATGTAGGGAATAACACCTAACCAATTTCCGCCAACCAGTAATTTGCCATAAATATTATTTTTTAATAAAAGGGCTATGTAATCCATATGTATTTGCTACGTGGGTGTCACATGTCCTATCAAGGAATTTGTCTACAGTTTCTACAGTCAGTTCGCACTATAACACTTCATCATCTTAATACACTACACTCCGCTATCACAATACCCACGCCATAGATATGCACGTAATTTATTTTCATCGATTGTTTAATTAATGTGCAATATTTTCAATAATTCGAACATTGGTAATTGGATGAAAATTTAACTGAATTATTAAAAACTGCAAAATAGTTCACGGTAAATAGACATATATATTGCTCTACCGAGTATTACTTCAACACCCAATTAGGGATATACTACCCTTATAAACACTCGTTGCGGTATTGGAACATCAGGAACTAAATCATATGGGGGCATAAATCCTCGAGGAAGTATAATAAAAAAACCAAATAAACAGTCAGCAGATTAACACACAAGAAGGCTACCTATCTGCCTCACTCTTATTCAAAACGGTCAGTCCAGGAATTACACCATATGAGGCACTCACATGTAAGCAATCAGAGGTATTGGAGTCAAGATTGCTGCCTCACATGGAAACTACGGACGTGGAAGGTGTGTATTATGATCACGTGAAGCTTCAGGAGGAAGTTAACCATCTGATCAAGGCAAGATTAGTTGCTGCAGCTGAGTGCCGGAAGAAGTATGTCCAGACTTTCAAAAACAAACAAATTTGCTGTTGGGGATTTAGTGCTGATAAGAACTAATCCTATTTCACAGTTGAGGGAGAACGTGACCAAGAAGTTGTTCCTGGTCTTTGAAGGTCCTTTTGAAATCAGTGGCATCTACAAAAATAACTGCTATGAACTTAAACACCCCGACACTCAAGATTTAAAGGGTAAATTCAATATCACACAGATGAAGCACAATATTAAACCAGTTATGTCACAAGCATAAGTCATGAATACTTTTAGGCATTTGACGTGGCTGACCAAAATACGCTAAGCTGAAAATGGTTTTTTCTCAGACACAGAAAATGAGTTGTTTGTTGCACGCTATTGTAGTACTGCAGCTATCGTCATTGAGAGTTTGAAGTTATAGGAGTCTTTAGGCACTTTGGGGTGATGTTTATTTTTCTTGCATTGGAATTATGCAAGGTTATGTGTTATCGTCCTGAACGACTGTTTTATTTGTCACTGGTGCCTTATTACTGATATTGATATTATATGGCCGGTATTTAGTGCCATTAATGAATTTTGCTGCATTCTGATTTCTGTGTCACTGAAGAAGCATACTATTTGCCTGCTTAGTTATGAGCTTAAGTTGAAGTCTGTTGCTTGTAGGCAAGAACTAGTCTATCACTTGTGTTGCGTATCCTATCACTACACAGGATGATAAACTTTTAGATGCTGAATCACAGAACACCAGTTAATATCTTCTAATAAATAAAGATATCTACTTTGAAGTGCAAAGTATCCCAATTAAACCAGAACATTTCTAGATCTCGTTACCATGGTGACGGGCCTGTTTAGCCATCGAGTTGGGGGAACTTATACTCATGCTGTGGCAATCTTTATTTTTTGTCGTACACACACTTCCGTAGTCACCTACGCAGTTCATAATTTTTTTATTGAGATTTTCTTGCTGAAATTTTCTTGCTGTGAGAATATTGGCACACGCCACATTTTTGCTTGCAGAGTGCAAGTTTTATTGAATTACTAAATACAATACACACCTGTTGTTGTACTTAAAAATTTTAGAGCATTTAAAAGATTCTTGCCAGGAGGTATTTTGGTTTTAAAGCATGATTGTCATATATAATTCTTTTCAAGTATTTAAGATTTATTCACGTCAGTCACATGCAAACAGTTAATTGATTGTGGGTACCAAAAATTATTAAATTATAAAATGGATATACACTGTAGCTGAGTGCTCGTGTAAAATACATTTTTATCAGCTATACCTAAAAATTCTGCACAAGACGAAGAGCACTTCACTGAAGAATCTATACACTAATGAACTTTCCATAAGGACGATGCTAGAAGCTGGGATGTTAACATTCTCTACACCTGTTGATCGTTGTCAGAGACATAGCTGGTGGATTTCACCACCAGAACTAAAAATGACGTCACCGATGGCTTTCCAGAATCACCGGATGGAGATCTCCTGTAGTAAATAGGTAGTTTACTGCAGTCGAATAACATTTCCAGGCAGACTGTAGGTTGAACGTCTCTAGTCTGTTTCTTTATTGCAACCGTTATGATTATTCGAGTTAGGAAGTAATGTAACTCATTGGGTAGTGCACGCAGGAACTTCAGCCAATAGATGAACTAACCTACATCTCACAAATTCCCGATACTGGTTTGTTCCAAACGTTAAAATAGTGACTAAGTCAAATGTGATAGAGTACTCCAGAGAAGGGTGAGTGTTGTAAATTTATTTAACTCCCTGTACGGTTTTGTGTATCATTGCTGAAAGACAGACATTGAAGATAATTTATATCTGTAAATGGTTGTTGTTAATATGTTCTGTTTCTGATGTTCATGTGATACTGACAGTTGTTTTGCTTGTTGTCTATTAACCTACGTCGTTTGAGTGACATACCAGTCCCACAAACAGACTTCAGTAATCTGGAACGGGGTTTCTGTCACATTTAGGTTTGTAACAGGAATCGTATTTGTTTAGGTTTTCTTGCAACTCATACATTTGTTAAAAAGAGGTATGTTTATTTAATTATTTATTGATTCAGTGCTAACGTAATTATTTGAGCTAGCAAAACAAATAACTGTGAATAAGTAAAGGTGTTTATTGTGTTTCACTATTTAAATCCTATATTTATTGTTTACATACTATTATTTGTGTGTTTTGAATGTCTTAGTATTGAATGTATGTTTAAGTCAGATCACAGCTACCTTATTATCAACAAAGAACTTTAAATACAGCTAATTGCTCTGTCATTCATGTTATTTCTTATGTCCTATTTAATTGTGCTATGTAAAAATATATGTAAATTAATATTTGTTTATTGTTATGAATAATCAAATGTTATGAGATGTTCTAAGTTCGATGCCAGAGTTTCATTTTAATTAATAAGTGAACAAGGGCTTAATGTTTGCAGATATGTTCTGTTTTCCCACTGAAGTATGGGCATTTATATCGTAGAGAACTGCCTCAGTGGATAAACTCGGTACATGGTACACATGTCACTCACGTTCACACGTTTACTCTGCGCATTTATGTGCGTCTGGAATACACTCCAGAAGCGTACTTATTTTCTTTTGTCTTCCTGGGTGGTCGCCATTAGCCACACTTTAAAACCTACTACTCAAATAAATTTTTAATGCTTTCACGCAGTAGTCAACGAGTGCAACGTCATTAAAAGCTTTGAATATTCCCAGGGTAAGGTCCTTCAACACTCTCATTGTTGCCTCGGAAAAGTTGTTAGTATTGTCCCTCATGTAAATTTGTCTGCCAAAAAATAAGACTACCCATTCCTCCATCCTAGAAAGAACATTACTAACATGCTCAACAAAGTTATTTTTAGGAACATTCAATAATGTTTCAATGTTCATGTCAAGTTGATGTTCTATTTCCGAATACGTTATTTGTAGTAACATCAAATTAGTTTATAAAACTTAAAAATTGGCAGGCTATTAAAATAGGTTCAAAGACTTAAAAAGTATTCATACTATAGGGGAAGGTTACTTAAAATCTTGTTTTAATTAGAATTCTACATAATATAAATTGCATGTTGATTATTAAAAAACTAGGAAGGACACATAAATTGTGTTAAATATTATTCCTATTTGTTTTTATATCTTTACTGTTTTGCCTGATGTAATTTGAAATGAATAAAAGCAAATTATTCATTAAGTTCATTCTCCATCAGTAAATATACAGTGTAGATAAGTCACCTCACTTAAGCTGTAAAGATTTTGTTATGTATTGTTTATTTAATTACTGACTTTGATCTAGAAAACTGCCTCCTTAATGAAAGATTTGTCATAATTTCACTGATACTGAAAGATGCTGGATAGTTTGTTACTTAGGAAAGGCCTCCGAGTCCAAACTTTAAGAACAATACAAGCAATAAATGTGCTCTACATTTCTGAATAATTACAGAAAACGTTATTTGAAAACCCTAATATGGCCATGGCCTCGGGTCTATGGTGTTCTGAGAACAATTTCTCTTTCAATGACAAAATTTAACAGCATATGTTTTTGTAAAACAGTAACACATGTGCTGCGAATAGTTGTAATTATGTAACCTAATATTTTTCTACACTTAAGGTAAATAATTTTGGTAAATTTTTGACCAAGCTCTTTCTTGAGCCAAAATCATGCAACTTTTGTTTTAGAAGAACAAATCAGCTACACGGTAGTCACAAAACACATGTGCATAATTTTTTTTAATGATTTAAGAAATACTTTCTGCGAAAAATCCGGAAGTAGATAGCCGTAACCATAAAACAGCAGGAAGTATTTTGGACCCGTTTTACGCTACTAATTCAAACATTAATGACAATTTTAATTTACTAAACTTCTAGTGCAGAGTAGATGTTTATATCCCTTGCAATCTTGAACGGAATTGTTGTTTGCGAAGTAAATTTCTTGCTGGGTAAAGAGCTATCATCTTATTAAAGGGGATCAGCAACCGCATACTTACTTTATATCTGATGCATTCAGGCATCGACTAGCTAGAGACTGGAAGTACAATGTCTATAGTTTGTTTAGCTAGATAAGTTTTGCTGGTACTGTTTATGTGATCACACGCAGTAAAATACGACTTATTTCCTTTCGATGCATGTTAGTAAAAAATTGACCAAGGTAATGTAGGTGAAACAGTTTGATAACACTTAAGAAGGTAATACCCGTCTTGCGCGGAAAAGTAGTTAAGTGGTGGGAGCTGCAAAATTTTAATAATTTTAACAATTTTTTGTTTTTACGAGACTTTGTTTATTTGTAGGCATACATTGTTACAAATTTTTACAGTAACGAAAATTTTCTAGCTTTCATAGTTTTTGTATAGTGGCATGTCAAAGCCTAAATGTGCATAAATCGGTTTTATACAAGAAATGAAAACCAACTTTTCGAAATAGGTATTTGCAAGGGATAACATGCCTGAACACTTCACTGTTCACAGGGTGCTCCATCTCCAGCACTGAATGTTATGATATCATCTTGGTTCCCGCCTGAGGAAAGACAGTTATTATCAGGCATCATGTTGTCTGGTGAGTCGTGAATTAATTCGTTACTTAATTAAAACCCTACGAAAAACTGAAGTTATTGTACATCATTAATTTTAAATCAGTAGCAACACCTGTATAATGACTGGCACAACTATCAGAAAATATTGTTTCTTAAGTTCTATACCAATAAGTGATGGCTTTGAAACAAATCATGTATATAAGTGTTCGTCTATAGTACAATTTTGCCAATTCCTGGTATTAGATCTAAATTGCAAGGATCATTGTGGTTATGTGATGATGTTGCGGAACAGATTACTTCGTGGTCATATTTTCAAATCTTTATGTTTCACTTTTGTAACGAATTTCATAAGCACCAAGTTAGTTGACTACGTGGTTTTTAGCAATATATTTGCAGGTCCTGTCTTCATTATTATTATTATTATTAACATTGAAGTGGAAAATATAATATTTAATTTAAACTTTACTTTTATGCTGGTATTAAAAAACTTTGTAATTGTTTGATTAATACATATGTCACACTTGAAATTCATGCGTTGCAAAACAGTTAATAATTATTCCGAACACATAAATATGAAGTTTACAGGATGTTTTAAAATGAATACACTTGTAATGACCAGGTGTGGCTACAAGGTAATGCCTCTGAACTTAGTTTTTTTTTTTTTTTTTTTTACATTACAGTAGCGTGGTTTGAAACTAACGTGTATCCATTTAAATTTATTGGTGCTAAAGTAGATGGAATATTTGCCTACTTGAAACGTAGCATTTCTCTTCCAGGTATGTATTCTAAGTAACACATGTTCCATGTTCTGTGTATATTGATAACCGAGGAACTAACAAACTCTACTGTATCTGCGAGCAGCTGCCAGCATCGGTGTTATCGCAGCAAACAGCCTGACGGGATTGATTGTCGACTCCCTGGGCTGGGAGTATTCCTTCTACATTCTACCGTCCTTGCTCTTCGTGTGGTCGTTGGCATGGTTGTTCTTTGCCTACGACACCCCAGACAAGCACCCGAGGATCTCTAAAGAGGAGCTTGCCTACATTGCTGCCAACAACGTAAAAGACCAGTCACAGGCAAGTTATGTCCCGTGGCTACCGTAGGCATTTGATGCTAAAATCGCTTGCTGATAATGTGCACGCGAAAGTTTAAACTCTTGCTAAATTTTTCTCTTTAATATCGTTGTGTTATTTAAATGTTTTACTGCATGTAATACTATAACACTTTCATGGTAGTTGTGATCAGTATTTTCAGAAGACTGACACCAAATTAAGCAAAATGCGTACGTATAAAAGTTTAATTAATTCCCATTCTAGTGTGTACAAAATAGAGACCAGGTTTCAATGGCCAAAAAATACAATTAACAATTAGAAAATTTTAAGGCTTACTGTCACCTTGATTCGCTGTCAATAGGAGTGCAGAATTACTGTCACTACTTACGTTAACATAACGGCATTAAAATACAGGATATACAAGATAACATTTTAAGAAGTTCATTTCAAATGTTATTACTGAATCGCAATCCAGTCGGAGGAAATTAAGTCAGTTTGGTAATCCACCTCCGGCATTTACTACTGCGATATCAACACGTTTCAAGGGACCGCTAGGCCTACGGTCCGGGTTCGATTTCCGACCGAGGAAGAGAAGTTTACTTATACCTCCTTGGGTTCAGGAATGGATGTTTATGTTCGTCTCGCCTAATTACAACAATTCACCATACAACTACAAACCACAACATAGAAATTACCTGGGATTTACAAGAAGTACAAAATGTAATAAAGTGGTCAGACCATTCGCCTCCCACAAGGCGACCCGGGTTAGATTCCCAGCGAGGTCGGTACACGGATTTTCACATGTGGGAACCGTTCCGGACGATGCCGTGGGTCTGCGGGTTTTCTCGGGGCTTCCCCATTTTTTCCGCTCCTTCATACCGGCGCTGATCCATACTCGCCTATGTAACTCTTCATTAGCGCTTAAGGCGCCCGCCTGCCTGCCATGCAAACAACGTTGCAGCATAGCGGCAGAACACTCTTTTCTAAGACACTTCTCAGCATGTTTATAACGTCTGCATTTACGAAAAGAACAAACACTTCCAACGATATCGGAAAGGTAGTTTTAAATAATCACGTTAATTATTAAGACAATTTCAGAGCCCCTCAAAATTACTAAAAACGGCTTTTTGAGTCTATTATATCTAAACTCGTGGGATTTGTATGAAAGTACGATAGAACGGTGTTTTGGACTTTGCTTAAAACTTTCCACCAATAAAAAGATGGGGTCGCCACTGAAAGTGTCAGTCAGGCGAGTGATATACGATACCACTGCACGCCGTTTCAGTGTCTTGCGGTAGAGGATATACCGCACCAGATGAGCCGGCAAACATCGACCTTGACGCCGTACCTCACTCACCAAATACGCGGCTATCAGGTGGGCGCCTTAAGGGTGTTCGAGTTTGATAAAATCGTTATTTTATATTTCTATGTAATATTGTTAGTTTTGTAGACGATACTTGTGAGTACAGTTTACTCTTACGAAACTATTTTAGCTTACATAGTTTTCTCATAACGGTGCGTCAAAATCAAAATTTGCTTCTTCTGCTGCCACGCAAATAAATAAAACCAACTGACCTACTTGGATAAAATAATACACTGTGATATTACATCCCACGAGCTATGCAATGTAGTATTTAAAAGACCATAACGAAATGTTTTGAATTTTTAAAAAAATCGCAAAATACAGGAAAAAAAGTTTCAAATTCAGTAATTTTTTTAAATACAAAAAAAAAGTTTACTGGATTTTAAAAAAAATGTTTCATTACGTAGCACTTCACTGTGAATTATTTAACCCGTGTAAGTCTATTGGTTTTCACTATTTGCATGGCAGCAGAACATGCCAATTTTAACTTTGACGCACCGTTATGAGAAAACTATGCGAGTTAAAATTGTTCCGTAAGAAGAAAGTGTACTCACAAGTATCGTCTACAAAAGTAATAATATTTCATAAAAATATAAAATTATGATTTTATCGCACTTGAACACCCTTAAGGGCTCCGCCTCCCTGGATCGGTATTACGGTTTGTTGACCAGGTGCGAAGCAGCGGTAAGAACTACCGAGACGCACGTGCCTAGTGTCGCATCGCTCCTAAGCGTCAGAAGCTAAACTGGTACGCAGTGTTTACCGTTGTATCACAGGAACTATGGGATTTTAAACAACGACACTATTATAGTATTACTTGAAAGTATGTACCAAAGTTCACATCAGTTCCCATAAGTAGTTTCGTGCCAATCTGAGCAGAAATTGTTGTGATGTAGCTGTGCGAAAAGGCTGTTTTCAGCCGTGTTGGATCGTTCGGAAATAGTATTTCCAATACCCGTTATGTTTCAAAACTACTTTATATTCCTTCTCTGAAACATGTTTTCTTTTCGTAGACAGGTATATTGGGGGTACGTAAGACAGTTTTTCCAAAAAAACGTATACTTCTAACCCACTGCAGCACAGTTCGGCAGCCAGGGAGGCAGGCGCCTTAAGACTTCGGTGTTAAGCGATTACCAAAATATATCACTCACTCACCACGGTACGAAAATAGCTGCCCTTAAACTTTGTCAAACATACCTACATACACATACGTGTAATTTACTATTTATGTTTATCTATTGAATTGTTTGTTTATTTTCTCTGTTTAGCATCTATTGACTGAATGCAGTGTGGCCCCGCTCACTAGCACGTTGCCTTATGGCTTATACCACAAAATGAATGTAATTATGAAAAGGAATAGGTAACATAATGCTGAGCATTATAACAATGTATTGTGAAGTTAGTATGTATTTAAGCGTTACTTCTGCAAAGATTGTGTAAAAAATTCAAGAAGCTATAGATATTTTAACCAAGGCTTCAACGTTACTTAAATAACTCGAGTGAACCCACTGAATGTAATATTTACGCATTACATAATAGTCATTATTTATAAATATAGATGTAATTCTCGCAGTGTGCCCGTAACTAAATGATACTGCCTTTAAGATTAAGATTTATAAAGTATGGCTTCTGACATAATTACAATAACTCTTTCTAATTAAAATCTTGTATAGTCTATTCACTTTAAACTGAGCACTTCCCCGCGCTATCAATTACCAACAATTGTATTTTATTGAGGTAAAAAATTTTAAATTTTGAGACTGGTGAAACATTTACATTGAGTTCTAGTTTCACGGAGGTTTTCATATTAAAAATAGTAAATATGGATGCACAGTTGCTGCATGAAATATTCAAGCAGTGCTCCCTTTATCGTGAACAGACTATACAATAGATTTTGTTCTGCTCATGCACTAATATATACGTATTGTTTAACCCGCAGACGGTATCCAGATTACCATGGAGGGAAATGTTGATGTCACCGCCCACCTGGGCTCATCTTTCGATGACACTAGCACCCAGCTGGATCTTGTATACTTACGTAAACAACCTTCCCACTTACATGGTGGACACCTTACATTATAGCTCGACCCAGGTCAGTAATTGTATACCTGTATAGTTATGTAAATAATTTATATACAAGTTTTCACATTCTCATTTTCTGTATGGATGCTTCCCGCTATGTATAACCGAAAATTAATATTGCCATGTGGTATTTAATGTATCTAGACATTTCGGATAATGCTTTCAGTGTAAACATTTTGTTCTGAAAAAAAAAAATTATGCACTCGCATTTGCATTTAAATTTCACAACTTGTGTTCTGTGGAAAGTTTTGAAAGTAAGGCGCCTCTATTAGGCGTAAGGAATTATTTTTAAATGTGGCATTTGAGATGCATGCAAATTAATTAAAATTCCTATCATAAAATGCTGAATTTCTAATTCTGCAATAAAATACGTGATGTCTGATCATAGTTAGTGTTTAAACGAAAAATCAGTAAAAGAGCCTTAAAAATAAACCTAAAACCTCAGCCTATTTTCGTCTCTAATCCGACCTTTTCTGAAGGGTAAGTACGAATTTTAACCGACAAATAAAATGCATGGTAATAAACCAAAGCATTAAACAACAAAATATGAATCAGGAGATAACAAGTACTGTATGTCTAAGCTGCTGAAATTAAAGCTGTAGGATTATATTATATTCTGCTAAATAGCGCAAGTTCTAAGGATAATATTCCAAATTAAGTGCATGCAGGAAGATTCCTAAAACGAAACTTCTTCGTCCAGCTTTAAGGCTGTTATTACTCTAAAAGCGTAAACGAAACAGTTTAAAGACAACAGAATATGCTGAAGTTTACATAGTTTATATAAACCCATTTACCACGAATGCTTACCTATATTTACGAGAACAAATGGTATATTTACTCAATATTAACACAAACGTCTCATGACAGGTTAAGTGTACATTAACGATAGAAATTTATATGAGATACCAAATATTTGAAGTTATGCTTCGTAAATTAACTCTAAAGTAAAAATGATACATAGTGTTACAATTTTGTGTAAGGTACGTTGAGGGATGAATTTAACAAACGAAAAATGTAAGAAATCCTACTTTATTTACAACTATCTATACCAAAATATCTAATTCTCACTAATCCTTAAAAAAATTACTATTAAATAAATGTATCTGTAAAAGTCACCAGTATGTTACAAGTTGAAAGTAGACAAAACAAATAATTACTATACACATTAAGGTTATAAAATCTAAATAATGTAATATAACCCCCTTACACAAGTTCCCGTAAATACATTTCTCTCTGACCACTCACAAATGGTGGACTCAATGTCCTAACTTGGAAAACCCAGAGATTTTTCATGCGCAACATCGATTGTATATTTTTCTACCTAATAAAGGCTATTATGCATAAACTATGAGCGAATGTACAGGATGAGACAGGACAGAGTGAGTTGAACTTGTGTGGTGATATATTATGAAAAATTAAGTAGATTATAGGTTTGTGGACATACGCTATTTCTCGTGCTTTGTTAACCAAACATGTGTTAAAATACAAAGTACAAAAAAAAAACAGGAGAATTTATCATAGAAGAATTACGTCAGGTTTTTTTTTTTGTCCTCTAGGAGCCCCGGAACACCACCGTCGCACTACCCCTTGCAGTAAACAATCTCGCCGAACACTCTTCAGAACAACTCGCAACCCGTCACTATTGCCACGACTCACACAAGAGGCCTTTTGGCAGAACTCTCTCTCTCTCTCTCTCTCTCTCTCTGCTTGTGGCACAGCTCTCTTTTATACTACTAATCAAAAACCCAGAAATCTCGTGGCAAGTCTTTATCTCGGAGCTCCTAGAAGCACGTCGCATCAGGGTCAAAGCAGCATCCAGCAGACGACAGTACACCCAGGAACACTCTAGGCCCTGATATCTACTGTCAACTGAGTCTCTAAGAATTTCGAGATAGGCATTCAGGTGGCTGCCGCGGCGCGCCACGAAGAATAACGTGAACCGAGCAGTGCGCTTCGAGTATTCCTTTAACCCTATCGCCGCTATATCAGCTTATGCTACTCGCACGATAGTCGCGGCGTGCAGGTGGCTATCGTGGCACTCACAAAGGGTAATACGAGCCGTGCACTTCACACGGAGGTCCTGTAACTCAGACGCCATCCTCTTACACTGCTCGCACGATAGTCGCTGCTCGCGACAATAGAAAAATATTTAATAATTTTACTAATATGCCACATTTTTAAAACAGGCTAAACAGTATAATATATTTATCCTGTAAAAAATGCGTAAGATTTAAAGCGAAAAAGAATGGGGCACATACAATAGATAATAGTAAGGAGTGTAGAGAGTAGCTGTCAATGAGTAAGTTCTCACCTTTTTCTGTGCAATACAACTGTTAGAGACTTAGGTTAACTAGGTATTGACGTGCGCGGAGCTACAGAGATTGTAATTTAGCGGTGGTTTGCGTGAATATAATGGGCGCCAGCTGGCCTATACTGTTGGCTCTCGGGCCAGCACGAGACTCGTTGGATCGCTGTCGTGAACAGAGCGAAGTTTAAGGCCCGTATCTATAGACCTCTTTCGAATGAGAACCAACTGCTCACCAATGCTTTCTCTATGGGGATAGCAGTTGCGTGACTTTCGAAAGAGGTTCATAATATCGGCCCTAAGTGCACGCTGGCTTGTTATGTGCCGTCCCACGCCACAATACCACACTTGAAAACTGAACTCTAAGAGTTTCAGTAAGCCCATAAATTACACCCGACGCTGATATAAATAGGCAAGAACAATGTACGCTGGAGCATGACCCTGTGGCACACGCGGAACAAAGGCGAGAATAGGTCGTAACCATTTAGTTCACCTTGACGTGGGTACATAAGTAAAGTACACAACACACACACGATTCAGTTGCACAACGAGCGTGTTACAAGAACACGACGCGGTGGCACACAAATGAAGCGGGTATGCGGCTCTGAGCCCCTGGCTGAATTGCTGTATGAAAACACCTCTTGGGTGTGCTGAAAATTACGTTTAGTTCTAATCCGGTCGTGCGAGAGTCTCACCGTGGGATGGCGTACTCGGCGGGCGATGAGAGAAAACGGTTACAAAAAAAATAATAATAACTATAGCTAACTAAACGATGAGAGACAAAAAGTTGCGGCCTGCCGAGCCGTGTCACGAGCGACTGACCCGTGTAGCCGCTTGAGGGAGACTGTCGAACCTTGCACTGAAAAAGGTGAGAACTTACTCATTGACAGGTACTCTCTACACTCCTTACTATTATCTATTGTATGTGCCCCATTCTTTTTCGCTTTAAATGTTACGCATTTTTTTTACAGGAGAAATATATTATACTGTTTAGCCTGTTTTAAAAATGTGGCATATTAGTAAAATTATTAAATATTTTTCTATTGTCGCGAGCCGCGACTATCGTGCGAGCAGTGTAAGAGGATGGCGTCTGAGTTACAGGACCTCCGTGTGAAGTGCACTGTCCACACACGTTAAAACGAAATTTCCTCAGATGGAATAATGATGAAATGTGGAATACAAGAGATATACAAAACACAGGATTACATGATATTTCATAAAGAATGTATATGTAGCAATTTTTCTGAGTATTAACCAAGTCGTTCTAAGGCCTTGTGGTCGAAAATACTTTACGCTGAAAATGGCGCAAAAAGACAACATGATAAATTGCCATTAGGGCTGTTTGGAAACGGATATTAAATTATTACGTTTACTGCTTGAACGTAAAACAATAAACTACATTGAAAATATTACGAGGCACTTGGCGGCAAGTGTTCACGAGGGTAGTTCATGTCTGTCAGGATGGTATAGTACATGGCTGTAGTTGTGAATGGCCTCCGGTATTGCCTATCTGTTCGGTACAAATTTTACAGTCTATTGCGAACTCACTGCCACACTCTAGGATGTACTTCTGACCTTATTCTACTGGTTATAAGTACCTCGAAGTAAATTACTTTGTGGTATTGTTCCTATCTTGCATAACTATGGCCAATTGCTGCCATTTGAACCGTTAGAATACTTTTCTTTTTGTTAAAGTTATAAGGAATCGGAATACATTTATAGAAAATCTTAAATTGTAACTTTACATGACCGTGCTGCAATCAATATTGTTTTTTGTTGTTGCAGAGTGGTTACCTACTGTCCATTCCACTATTTTTCAACTTTATTAGTATCATAGGATTTGGTTCAATTGCCCAGTGGATACAGAGGAAGCAGTTCATCGGTCATCTTCTGTCTTACCATATTTTCAATGGAATTGGTGAGCAATACAAAGTAATTTGACAATTATTTTGCAACAGTGCAGTGCAGTGTATTTTACTTATGCGTTGATTTCGAAAATCACTATTTTTACCTTGCGAAAAGAAATTTTGTCGATCGCTTATCTGGAGTCTGCGCATCTCAGAATGTGATAAAAGTTGGACTTCTGTGTGCACAATGTACCAAAACACTTATATGTAAAAGGCTGATCCTGCATATGTTTATTTGAGAACGAGTACTCAGCAAAGTCCAATATACGTCTTTATAGCAGTTAAAATTCTATGTAGTTACGAAATTTTAAATAAAGTAGTTAAAAAAAAAAGGTTTTTGAAACTTTTTGAGAACTTCGAAATAGTATTTATATCATGCACGCTATTATTAAATTAGTTTTCCGTCATTTTGTGAAATATGTTTTCTTGTCGCAGGTAAAAATATTAGGGATAGGTTTAATAGGTTTGTAAAAAGACTTTTATCAAAAATGCTGCAGCGCTGTTCTAGAATTTTCAATTCTTAAAATAATACTTAACGAGAAGATTATGCCATTTTACAAAGTTCAGCTGGTGTTTTTGTTTGGTGAAGGACTTTTGTATTTTGCTAACAAAGCCTATTTAAAACATATTTGGGGTTGCTGCTTATAGTGATGTCACGATAGCTGAGCACAAGAGCAGTTAAACAAACACAGATTGTTTCACAATTATACCGATAATCTTCGTGAGACAATGTCTTGTATAAAAACAAAAAAAAATTATGTATCTGAAGGATACTTACTACCTCAACTGAAAATTAAGGGCGGTAAAAGTTCGAGTTGATAAGAATTACTAATTATTGGAATAACGTGTTAATGTGATCGGGAGTGTTTGCCCAAAAGCAATGCATTACAATTATCTCTCCTAGTGATGAAGTTAAGAGGAGTAGTCAAGATACCCATACTTGAAAAAAAAAATTTTTACCATCTGGAATTAAAATTATTCCTACTTACTTATTGTACTGTTGAAACTTCCAATAATCCAGAGTTTTCAAAACATCGCAGCATAAATGGGATTAGGAACTTGATAACTCTTGCGAGATAGATATTACATTTGTCACGTACTTGTGCAATGGCGTAAATGCGTAATATACTGCAGCACTAATAAAGTGCTTAAACACATATTTAATAACAAAAAATATTTGTCGTCATGCACCACTCAGTGCAGCGCAGGTCCACTCTGTGCATTAAAGTTAACAATGCCTTAAGAGCAACTACCTACTATTGTTACGTAATACATGACACATTTGTATTTTTGTCACTTTACTATTTATTTATATGTAAGTTATTATGTTCTACACGGGTTTAAAATGACCGTATTATTTTAAAACGTTTTGAGTACTATCGCTGTTGTAACATTTCCCTTACATAAGAATTCCCAAATATTCATTTATATTTCGGGTCCCACTGATGTGCGCAATGTTATCTAGCACTACACCTACTGATCTGTCTAAGAGTGCCATCCGTTGTCTCATGAAATTAAGGATGTAGTGACCTGTGTCTTGTTCTAAACAATCTGAAGAAAGTCATTCAATGTGGAATGCATCCCATTTCTCACCAGAGGACCTAGCATCAAGATTAACTGGGTTCAAATACTTTACTATATGTAAACTGTCAAATGGCTATTATCAGGTTCCCTTTGATGAGGTTAGCTCAGATCTTTGTTGTTTTGTCACTCTGTTTGGGAGATTAAAGTTTAATCGCCTCCTATTTGGGCTGAGCTGTGTCCCTGAAATATTTCAGAGACAAATATCTTCAACCTATAGTGGAATTGATGGAGTGGAATTGTACTTTGAAGACATTAGTCGAGAGCTAATTCGAAGTTAGGATTTTAATTAACAGTTCGTAAGGTATTGTGTAGAGCAAGAGAATGCGATGTTAAGCTTAACAAATCAAAATTTCAATATCAATTCTCTCGTATAAGCTATGTGGGTAATGTGCTCTCATCTGAAGGTGTAGAACAGTTAAAAAAGCATGCTGAGGCTATTATGCACATGCCAGTATCAAAAAACAAAGCAGAGTTGTGGCATTTGTTGGCTTAGTGAAATAAATTGGTACATTTATTCCTAACCTAGCAAAAGTTTCTGTTCCCTTAAGAAGTGGCACACACAACAATCAGTCTTGGTAATGCTCAAAGGAGCAAGAATCGGCACCAATTCTAGGTGTGTATGACCCTAACCTAGAACTTATTATACAAGCAGATGCATCTTCTCTTGGAATAGACTGTTTTGCATTGCAAAATGGTAAACTAATTTCATTTGCTTCCAGAAATTTAACTGTGCTGAACAGAAGTGGGCACTCATAAAATTAGAATTCTTAACAGACAAATTCATAGTTCACGGTGACTATACGCCATTGTTGAGTATCATAAAAATGATATAAAGTCATTGACACCACGCATTCAGAATATTCGTCCAAAATTTTGGTTGTATTATTCAGTAACTGTGATCTATCGACTAGAACAGGAAATTTATGTAGCAGATACATTGTATCTTGCAGCCTTGGCGATTGACAGTAATTCTACTGATGACTTGCAGATAGTAGTTCACTCCCTAGTATCTAATTTGCCCATGTCTGACAAGAAGAAAGATAAGTTTAGAGAAGTTATTGTTCAGGATCATCAGCTCTCTGCTTTAATTAAGGTGTTTTCTAAAGGCTGGCCTAGTACGAAAACCTCCATACCTTATTATTGTAGAATATTTTGGAAGGTGCGGCACTTTATAGAAATAGTTGATGGCTTAGTTTTCATAGAGAGAAAATTTTTCGTCCCTCTGTCACCTAGACCAGCAATGCTCAGTTTGATTCATGAAACCCATTTGTATATTAGCAAATGTAAAGCCACAGCGAGAGAGGTATTCTGCAGGCCCAGTATGTCTTGCAACATAGATCGCATTGTAAGTAGTTGTGAAGTGTGCCAGACATATCAGAGGTCCAACACTAATGATCCGCTGACGCCCCATCGAGTCCTCAATGGGTCTTGTGGTCATTTAGGAACTGATATCTTGGAATTTGCAGGTAAAAGTTCTCTTGTAATTATAGACAATATTTTCAAAATTGTTGGAGCTTAAATTACTCAAGAATAAATCATCGAGTGAGATAATCAAAGCCTTTGAAGTAGTGTTTACACATTTTAGCATTCCAGATCTTGTAGTCTCAGACAACGTACCGTTTAGTAGTTACGAATTTAAGCTGTTTGCTGAATGCTGTAACTTTACAGTTCAAACAACTAGTCCACACTTTCCTCAAGCCAATGCGCTCACAGAGAAAGCACTAGACATTGCGAAGTATAGTAGTGTAAAGTGACGGAGAGCAAGAGTCCGTTGTCACTTTCACTTCTTGACTACAGAAATATATGTATTGCAGGAAAAGTGGCTATCTCCAGCTCAAATACTACTGTACTGTTGTCTAAAATAAAAAAAAATAAATAAAAAAAAAAACACTCACTCTGATCTGCTAAAGCACCATATACACAATTGTGTGTGTGTGTGTGTGTGTGCCAGACTTTGAGAGCATCAGGAGTGTAAAAAATACTGTTTGACAATGATGTAGTAGCACTTCCAGAATTAAACCCAAATCAGCCTATCAGAGTCCAACAAGGAGGTAAAAGGACCCCAGAAACAGTTCTCAGTAAATTTGATACCCCTCGTTCATATTTGCTGAGAAAACTTGATTCTGCAGTTTACAGACGAAGTACGAAACACCTGACAACGGTGCCTAAGAGTTGATTTAAGAATGAATCATTGTATAGTAGTTCTGAATTGCAAGCAAATGAAGCAAAAAAAAAGTGAACATATTGTCATGTTAGGCCCTGCGGCAGTATGTAGTAATCGTCGTGAGGGTAATGGCAATGATTGTTTATCCCTTTTGAAGCCAAGTATAGTAATTAAACGACATGAATACTTACAGAATTATGTTTGTTAGTTGTGATAGTTACATAATGTAAAACACTACGTCATTAATGTGTTGCTAAAAATGTATGTATACTGTACTGTTTGAATGAAATGTTAAAAATTGTGTTATCAATTTAAAAAGTTAAAGTTAGGGAGATGTAAGATAATGTTACAAGGTTAAGCAAAAACTTACATGTGGGCAATAATCTGAGCTCTTTGAGATAGAGATCTTAAAATTATAAATAAAAGAGTTGAATTAAGTAATTGATTTACTAGCTCACAATGCTTACAAAAATATACAAAACAGCAATCAACTATAACTTCAACAACACCCTTAATTATACATACAATTACTACTGTGACACAGAAACGTTAATTAACTTCGACAATTAAAGCACAAAAATATGTTTACCATCAATTAATTAAAGACAACGAATCAAAACAAAATTTAAGTCATATATCCAATCAACAGTTTTTCAAATAGTAACAATGTACAACCTTAACAGTCCGAAGTTGTGATGGCTCACCATGTGCTACGCAGCATCCTGAGTGTACCACTGTCTTCACTCTTGTGGTCTTCGGTTCTGTCGCGTTCCTCCTTGTTGCCCGCCAACCCGAAGTAGCAGTCCTGTAGTTTCGCCCAATACTGCTCCGAAGGTATGTGCCTGCAGCCTCGCAGTACACTCTGACGTCACCAAGATGTCTTCACCAATCTCTCTCTACAAGCATAGCACACTCTTCTAGCTCGACCAATACCGCACTCTCCCAAATCTGTCGCTGCAGGGTTTATAAACTCGGCAAAACAGTTTGGGAATCATCACATTTCATGGGTCTAAAAATAGACATTATGACATGCTTCGGACGTGACTTGACTCTCGTAGGCCCGCCTCGTAGGGTAAAAGGCGCAGTTGGACGAGGTCTCTATGACGTAGTTTCGTCGGGATTCCCATCACTTAGCCGCCCGACTTGTGTGTCATGGGCTAGTCCAAAAAGCGTTTCGACATAGCCACCAGCCCCCAGAATCACAGCATGCAACAATACGTTAATATGTTGTGTTGGCAATGTGTAAAGTGTACGTTAGTTGTTTCGACATGAACACTATTTACACAGTTATTGCGGGAGCGTAATGATCGTTGGTAGTAAAAGACTATTATGAAGTTGCATTCCCGTTTTAATTACAATGTATTACAGTGCCACAAATCTAAATCAAAACAAAAAAATGCGCAATGTTGCGCTATTGGAATGGGTTTGAAATACCTAGTGAATAAATGACGTGAGTGAGAATGTTACAATTTTCCCTACATGCTGAAAACTGTAATTTGAACAGCACGTGTTTGGTGTATGTTCGAAGAAATTAAAAGCTTACTCAGATTAATAAGGCCCAAGATACCTACGTATCTAAACGCTTCGTTGTAAGACAAATATATCTTTTTAAAATAAGCTCCATGTTTCTGTGTATGCCCTTTCAGCTACACTCGGCTCTGCTGCCTGCCTGGTGGCTGTGCCCCAAGTTGGATGTAACGAGGTCGCCATCCAGGTACTGTTGGTCGCAGCACTGGCATGTAGTGGCGCCTACATGGGTGGCAGCAAGCTCAACCACATGGACCTCGCCATCAACTATGCCGGCACTCTTAGTGGTGTGCAGGGGGCTATTGACATATTTGGCTGCATAATTGCGCCCACAGTCAACAGCATCGTCACCAACAATCAGGTGAGTCTGTCGTGTATTCACATGTATTGTGCATTTGTTTATACACTCGTTCTATCTCACATGATTGTGTTATGTATAAAGGTACATACGTCAATTTCGCGGATTCATCTGACAGCAGCCTAGACTTGTCAGTCCTATACACCCACTGGCCACAATCGATTATCTATTGGCTTATAACCGCACAAGCAGGTAGCAAGCGAGAGCACTTCGCATTATTTCCTTATTTACTACTGGCTTGCAGTAGTCAAACGCGTTTCGTAACACCAGCCAGCAAGTCACAGATATGACAATGAAGTATACATAATTGGCGTTCAACCTGACCTGAAATGGAATGTATCTGCGAAATTTACGTACCTCTAATTATGTAAGATAAGGTAAAGGTTCCTTGTACTTCTCGTCGACAGCGATGACATTAAGGATGGTTAAACACAATTGGACACAGTAATATTAACAGTCTTTGTTAACCCTACAAAACTCGTGCTCCCTATTGAGGCATGAAGACTCGCGGGTGGGGACTTGGCACCGTCACTGATTTTTTTGCATATATTTACTTTAATGCTCTGTTATTGATAAACATATTAATAGAAAATGAAATTGTAGAAAAAAAATATGTATACCAATTTATAAATTATATATTGATATCATAAATTGCAGATATCATTATTGTATTTAAGTTTTACAAAACTTAAAATTTCATACTTTTTTTCACAGTAAAACCAATTTATACACACAAAATTTAAACAAAATATATAAAATATCCAAAATTAATAACAAGATCTATAATTATTCTAGGCTGTACGACATACTTGGAATGACGAATACTAGATAATAGTCATTTTTCTCTTTCACTAACATCATTTGAAGCATAAATGTTAGTTTTTCATAATGTAAAAACGCTCACATTAATTTTATACAGCTAAACCAATTTGCACAAACAAAGGTAAAACATTGTACATCAATTGACACAATCTTAATACTTACCTAAAAAGTAAAAAAAATGTTTGGTATGTACAACATATTTGAAATTAAGAATATGATACATATCCAGTTTATCTTTCACTGACGTTACCTAAAGTATAACATTTTATGCTTTTCAATAAAAATGCTCAAATAATTCTTTACACAATAAAACCAATTTGTACACATAAATGTAATATAAAATGTGTAAATAATAAAACTCTAAAAAGTCAAATAATTTTGGAATGCCCAACATATTTAGAATAAAGAATATGAGAAATTAAATTAAATTTTCTCTTTTACTGACATTATCACACTTCTGAGTATTCTCCACAAATTGCAACTCATCACCTATCTTCCTATATAGGGTAAGGTACAGCAGACCTGTCTGAATGAAAAATTACAAGAAAATATTAAAACGTATGAGGTTGTGTCATCTTCATTCGCGCCGACTAAAGAATTACATTATATGCACCGCACTCTTGAATATTCGCCACATACGGCTACTCGACAGCTCACACACCTCACCGATGTCTTTCTATTCTTGTTTTTAGGGCAAAAGCCACAGACCTGTCTCCCAATGGTATTTTCTCGTTGCCTCTTTTTCGGTGGACATTTTTCTATTCCAAGCTGACCTCTTATTTTTTCCTGAAGTCCTGTTGATAGTCCAGGGGTGTGAAGCCTCGAAGCTACATAGGGTTGAGTTAGCTGTATACTCAGTTCTCTCAAATATTTCCGGCGCTCCAACAAGTTTTCTGTATTTAGCTTGTATATAATCTGGCTGTTGATTCCTGCCACATCTAGAAGACAATAAAACAATGCTAGTGGCCAACGGTTACCTACTCGGGCAACTGTGTACTCACTCTTCATTTTGTCAACGACATCAACACCTCCTTTTGTCATGTTATAAAAAGTAATAACCTCTGGCTTGCTCCTGTCTCCACTCTCCACATCAATGTCATTACTGTCATGCATACTCGAGATTAAACTGACATTTTATTATTATTTTTTTTAACATAAGATGCTATCATGTAAGCATCAGTGAAGCCGAAAAGAGTTTAACATACGGATCGTTTGTTTTCTTTGAACTCTGGTGGATATTTGAGGTTTATTTTTCCTCAATGTGCCAACCACAGCTGTGTTGTGATTTTGAACCAAATCTTCAACAATTGGAATTGATGTAAACCAATTGTCCATGGTCAAATTCCTACCAGTATTTATAATAGGCTTAACCATTCGTTTCAATGCGCTCATGCTATCATTTTCTACATGGAAATGACCTAAGGGCTGTTTTCCTGCGTAAACTTTCATTTTCGCAGTGTAAAACATGCGGGCATCAGTAAGAGAAAATATCTTAAGCCCATATTTTGCAGGCTTACTTGGTATGTATTGCCTGAAGACACACCCTCCACGGAAAGCTTGCAACATTTCATCCAATGTCACGTATTCCCCGACTTGAAAGCTTACAAGACAATTCAAATTGAAATTTTCAAACATTTCTCTCACTGGTGCTAGGCGATCCAAATCTTTTCATGTCTCGCGAGTTTCTATATCATTAAATCTCAGAGCTGTGAGAAGTAAGAACCGACGGTATGACATAACAGATCTAAACCGTACAATGCCGATTTAATCGTCCCAAAGTTCTCTCACATTTACATGAGACGATTTTAGACAACCACTTAGGTAAATAAGAACAATAAGTGCCTTTACTTCCTCTAATGTCGTCTGCTTGCAATCCCTTTCTCTTGAATACTTTAGAGCAAGTAACTTAAGTTTATTATTTGTATAAAATAATGTTTTCCAGCATCTGGCCTGTAAAGAAATTGGCAAAACATTACACAGGTAACTTACTATTTCTTGCATCGCCTTTCAACACAGGGATATTTTTTAGGCGTTCGCCTATTTTTTGGGAATGGCTTTTTCATAAAGAAAGTCTCTCCATCCTTACCAAAAAAAGATCACACTCGCCCTCAGAGTCTTCTTCTGATTCATCTCCTGACTGCTCAGTTTTGCTATCATGATCGGAACAATCAAGTTCTTCCCCTTCACCCGAATTATTGCTGTTACTATCAGTCCCAAGTTGTAGTTCTTCTTAATCATCTGATTCCTTGAGCCACTGATACCATACGGCGGGATCAGTCGATTTTTCACAGACCATGTTCACGAAAGTCACAAACACAAAGACTCGCGTGTGGGGTCTGAGCGCCGCACATCTGTCTCTATGAGGAAAATGTCTAATATCGAGCTCACTTGTTTACAGAACCGCACGAAATTCTTGGGGCAGGTAGGGAAAGTTTGGGAAGGAAGGTACCTGGAGGGGTGGCATGAAAGTACCGTTATCAGCTTAAAGTGAAACAAAAAAATACGCTGGCGGCACCGAGACCCCACCCGCGAGTTCTGAAGGGTTAAGGAACCATCCCATTTTATGTTCAGCAAGTATTTTGGAATAGTGGTGGTTTTCTTCGTGATACGGATGTTTGCGATTGTTTAAAGTGTTTTCAGTTTGTCTGACACTTGAACGGAAGCGACTACGTCTGTGTTCCAAATAGATAAAAATGCATGCTCACGTACTCGCGCTCGGAAGTGACGTCAGTGAGTGTTATTCCAAATGGCCGAGTACGAGTGAGAGTGCGATTATGCGTGGTGAACACGTATGAATGCATACTCGATGCATACTCTCGGGGCCATTGTATGTTTACGCCTGGGAGCACACTTGGAAAGTGGTGGTGTTCGGAATTAAGAGCATGGGTAAATCACGCAGGGAATTGTGGGAGCGAGCGCTAGTGTGAGTTCGAGTTCGAGTGCGAATTGTTTGGAACACAGCCTACGATGACAGAGTTTTGATTGGTGCTGTGTTACAGTCAAATATATCCGAACGGCCGGATACGAGAATCGAAATAAGAATCAGATGTGTTTCCAATGCACCGCCTTAATTCTTACATATGTCGAGTATCTGTATTCTTACACATATTCTACATATATTTGATATAGGATTGTGAATCTCCTTGAGCCCTTTCAAATAACTAAACGCTCGATTTATGAAGAAGTTTCGAAGAATGCGGGTTAAAAAAATGAGCATGTGTTCGTTGTTTCCGACTTATAATTGGTGCTGACGAGTTATAAAATAAGACTTATTCACGTCCTAAGTCTGTGTATAATTTACTGTACAAAATATTAATGAGCATTCGTTCGTTGTCTACTGAGCTATATTAGCTGAATAGTTCATTTCATGAGAATGATTATCATTCGTGAGTCTGTGTAAAATTTACTGAAGTAATACCTTAACGAGCATGTGTTCGTTATCTGCTGACTTATAACTAATTCTTATTAGTTATGTCATGAGCATGATTCCGGTCTTGAGTCTGTGTCAATTCTCTGAATTAAATCATTCCGATGAGAGTACAATAATTACTCTCATGTTTAGATCCTTCTAGCTAAATTATAGATGCTGAACAACAATTTGTCGCTAAATCCAACGATATTTTATGGCTGTAAAACTAGATAAATTTTCTTTGGGCCTTACCAAAGAATATAGTTTCTTTTTCATATTTATCAACCACATTTGTATCAGGTAGAAATATGAATCCTGTGGGTGTTCAAATTCAGTCAGTAGATCTAGCAAGAAAAAACATAAATCAAGCCACATTCCTGAGTTTCTCAGCACTACAGTCACCATTGTTATTTGCTCATTTATGGATCATCTCATTGTCATAACTGTGACCTATTGGTATATTTTGCCACTTAATTGATGGTTGCTATTCGGTTTGTCATAATTTCTAGATGCTCGAGAATGCTTGCTGCATTCCTGTGCCAAGTTTCTCAAAGCTATCCCATAATTTTGTAATAAGGTCAATTTCTAAGACAGCAGTTATTAATCTTGTATCAAGCTATCTGAAAGTTTGTTGGCGTTAAATTAACTTGCAATGAGCTTAGTTAAAGCCGGTCTTTGTAGCGTAGTTGGTTAGGCGCCAGTTTACGGTGTAGAGGGTCCTGGGTACGAATCCCGACTCGGGCCTGGATGTTATGTTGTCTCTTCACCTCACTTCACCGTCATGGGCTCTTAAGATCTCGTTGATAAAGGACCGTAAAACCCTCTCCCCTTAGCTACTTTCTTACCAGCTTGAAAGTTAAATATATTCTGTTGAGGAGTTGGTCTTGCAACACATGACGCTTGGAAGGTTGTTTTTATAAGCCTCTTAACGTAGGACATTATTTCATAATGCTTGTTTTTAGTTTATATGGCTCGTTTAGCACTGAACATAAAGTGCTTAATTTGGAATGTAACTTTTCGTGAGTTTAAATACCTGTAGACTAAAATCCACCATTTCTGTACATTCGAGCTTTAGCCATCGATCAGCTGCCTGCCACCTAAGTGACAAAAATTAACTGTTTTAACTCACGCCGAGGTATTAGTTTCTTGTTAACATTATAATTTTTATTTAATTTCGTGTTTGAATTAACTGCTGAAATTAAGCCTGAATTTTCTTTTGCTATATTTAACCAAACATATCATCGCGTGGTACTATTTTTAACTAGGCAGTGTCATATAGTTCAGTACTTGCTACTAATGTCACAAAACATAAAATTAATATGTAACTTATAATAAATCTATGTTGATGTGCGATAAAATTAATATCCGTAAAGTTGAGTTACTTTGCACACTTAACCCCTGGGTGTATTTGAACCACTAGATTAAGTTTAATTTAATGTGATAATTTTAAAATAACTTTCACTATAAAGTATTTCTTAATTTAAATGTTGTGTGTAATAAAGTTCTTCGCCAATTTCAGAGTCTGCAATCCTTCACTTAAAACGAAAACTTGTGGTTAACAGCTACCCCGGAATCGTGAAAAGCAACTTCACTTTACATAGTTGAGATATTCGTCTGGATTCCTTGAATAAGTGAATTCTGAAACAATAATCCATCTTAAGTAATTACACGCTTGTTAAATGTATACCCTAGCCTAAAATTAATCTTTCACATTTTTTAAAGTTAGTAGTGAAACGTTTTTGCTCTTGTTTACTAAGGAGAACTGCAAACATCTCCACTGTATGTATAAATTAAATTTCCACGGCAGTAACTCGGTCCCATCTAGCAAAAGGAAGACTCCCTTTGTCAGGGTATCCGTGGGATAAAGTAAATGTAGGCTGATATGTTTTAGTTAGGTACACGAGATGCTGAAGTATGGTTTTTAGTAACAATAAGAAACTTCACAATTCACTATCTGGTATAGATTCTCCTCCCCGACGTCAAATCGTCCCACAAAGCACTTTACATTGAAAATAAAAAAAAAGTTTTAAAAAGTTATCATTTCACTTTAATTCCAACAACACAACAACCCAGTTAAAACAAGTTACTCCTTTCCAAATCATATTATTTTTCTCTTAATATATTATACCTTCGCATAGACAGAGCAGCCTGACATAGATAAAACAAAAATTTGGAAAGAAACATAACCCTGATAAACAAACAAAAACACTGACTCTTTAAAGGTAAACCTCAATTGTCACAGTCATATCATTATCGTTCTCGGTATTGTCAAATGTGGATCTGAATTTGTAAACTACTATCATCCACCCAGCACTTATTATCTGCCTATTTGTCAACTTCATAACTGATCGTTTATAGAAGACCTTAATTGAATTTCCGGGAGAAATAAATCTTCATACCAAGAGACAAAAGTAAGCAAACACAGTAAACCGAAATGGGTGAACATTCACTTAACTGTGATTTTTACACTGATTTCGAAAGTTTCGTTTAATAAAGTCAATGAAAAATTGCCAGCAGGTAATCAGAGAATATTCACCGATTATGATTTTAAATGTTGACATTTAAGAAGAAAATCAGTGTATGATCCCTCATAACAATTATTGGTTTGTCACTACTATAATTTCTTGAAACTTCTCTCTTTGGAATGAGTGATTAGCCACTGAGAATCACAGGATGGTCACTGAATCTTTGGCGCACACATAAAATGTACAACAATGGTAACTATATGTAGTAACAAACTTAATGACGATTCATGATAAAAATTCAATATTTTGCTATTGTTATGTACATGTGTCCAGAAATCTAAAATGCCACTTTAAAGATATTTTTGTAAGGCGATGTTCTTTTTGCTCCTCCCTCGTAATACAACTCAGATTTTATCGCTGCATGAGGTAACCTCAACATAGACATACATGAGAAACAGCTGGCACCAAGCTAAACTATCTGCCCTATCAACTTAACTGGCGTAGTTTATGAAATTCGATGAAGTTGAGTGAGGTGGGTTTGCATCCATATCTGTATCAAGACTGGAAAGGAAAAATAATTACTCTGTCGTCTCATACCATACATATTTCAATACCTTTCGAATAACTCACGGCTCCATGTACCTTACGTTGAATCAGCGGGTCTTGTTTATGCCCTTACACTATTAAGATTATTTTTCTGTGCTAATTACCGTTATATTGAACTATTGCTTGGGTTGTTCCAGTCTGTTAAAGCTTGTTCTATATTTACACTTGTTCGCAAAAAAGTGTGTAGATTTAATTATGTTCTACCATTTTGCAGCAAACTCTCACAGCGTGGAGCAAGGTTTTCTACATCACCGCCGCAGTGAATGTGTTCTTATTCATTGTTTACCTTATATTCGGCTCTGTGGACGAGCAACCTTGGAACCGTTCCGTGAAGAAGGACACCGAATACAAGAACCAAGAAAATATAGGACAATCAACTACAGTCGATATAACTAAAATGTCATAGTAAAAAATTAAAATACAATCTAATTGTGTTCACTTGAATATGATGATGAGTGCTGCTGTCCTGATATTTAATTAAAACTGAGCTGAGAAGAGCTATTAGCTGGCAAGTGATACAGGTTATTAAGCCAGTAAATTTCCCTTCGAAGAGTTTATTCAACGCAGTTTTATTGTTAGATCTATATTTGTGTATTTTATATTGATATGTATTATTTATCGCTGAATGATCTTATCTCTTTAATAAGAGATACAAAAAATAAATGCATTTCTATTACTGTTTTCTAAGACCATTTGTTTGGATTTTGTCTGTCTGATTTCAAATTATTCCTAGCCCTGAAATTTAGAGAGACAACTTACCAAACTAAGGATGGGAGAGCTTTTCACTTCATATTATATGTAAAACATTCAATATATAACCGCAAAACTAAATTGTTAAATTGCAAAAGTTATACTTTTCGTATTGGAGAATCATTAAATTCGAATGTAAGTTTGACCACGCATGCGTGTGTTGCGGTCCATATTCTCGTATTACAGAGAGAGGAGCAAGGAAACTGTCAACACAAACACATGTCGCTCGCACTGTAGGTCGGCACGCAACCGATTACAAAACGGAGTTGATATTAAAAACACGTGTTCGCCATTTTGGCAGCGTATAGAATTCAATAGAGAATCTGGTATTGGTTTATACATAAGTTACGTGCAACGTTCTCTGAATGCTATTCCTAGGCAGTCGCCGCTTACGTACGCTGACCAGTTTTCGAATAAACAGCCGAACAGCGTGCAGAGCTTAAACCGTTACATTGTGAACCAACTCTCATGTGACAATAACGCATATCTTCCTGTGGCTTTTACAAATATCACTTTTTTTTTTTTTTTTTTTTTTTTTTTTTTTTTTTTTTTTTTTTTTTTTCAATTTTCTAAGCCTATACTTTACTGGAGAGTATTTTCTACTTGATTTTTACTTAACAGAATCTCGTGACAGAGTATATATCAGCGAATTACCTGACTTCTTGTGTTTAGAAACTGATTACCGTTTAAATATAGACGTTACCATTGCAAAATGATGATACTTCCTTGAATAATTTAACAGTAACATTGTGATTTTTTTAACTTCGATATCTAAAAGGGTGAAAATAGGTGAAATGTGGTTTCGTTGTATTGTCTTTACGTTTCGAACCCCAGGAGCAAAACTGTAAGATTCAATTCAATGAGACTCGCGTACAAATACGTAAAGAGTTATTTCAGGATCCCTTAAAGATATCTAGTTATTTGCTTCAGAATAATGTTTACGTAAATACTGTAATTGGGAGACATACGATTTTTTGAAAGCATACTTTCTGGATTTTTTAGAAATACATCTCTATAAAAGAGTGAAACGAGACTGAAAATTTGTTTTATTAATCGCCGCTATCTATCGAACATGTCTACATATCTAGACTTTTTTTCTTCAGATTGATGCTTACGTATGCACATACCTAAATGATTTTATACCATTCGATGCCTTGGCATTGCCTATTTGGGGTCAAACAAAATTCGTATCTCGTAAACAGCTTAAAGCATTGGTGGCTCGTACGTTGTTGCCAGGTAGGACACAAGTTGCAAATAACTGTATGTGGTTCCGTGCAAGTTAACGCCAATCTATTTCACAGTAATACCAACTTCTCTGTGACTTAATTCCATTTCCTCAACCACCTACATAGCTTAGCCTGCCACCCTGCTATGTTTTCCAATTTAATTTAAGGGGTATTAGTGGCATTAATATTCCTAAAGCAAAACATGTTTAGGTATTATATAAGAGTGAGAGAAGACATATTTTTCTGCAATTAATTTCTAAAGACTTGCTGTAAACTGGGACACACAAATGGTTTTCAGTTGAAAAGCAAAAGGGTGAGAGGCTGCATGTGGGAATCTGTGACTCATCCTTAGTTTAAGAGACAAGAAGGCAATATAAGAAATACAAACCAGTTTACAAGATAAAATCTAATACCTGATCATTTATTTATAATATTTAGGGATTTTTTAACACCACTTTTTTTCTATTGGCATAATTTTGTATTTGCAGTAAATAATACTGTAATTTTATTTCGAGCATTGTTCATATTATTACATTGCACCCTTATTTAGACGTTTGTCGTTTCTTATGCAACATGTACTTACCTTCAGATCACAGCTCAGTAACAAAAACTCTTCTACTGTCATGTGTTTTTCAGAGAGTCAAGGTGTTTCCAGAAATTGTAAGCAAGTAATTTGGTTTTATTACAGCTCTAAAGGCTGCACTGAACTTCCATAGGTTTGCTGGCTATAAGGGTGGGGCAAAATCTGGAATATACTCATTCCCCTGGACTAACAAAGAGAACAGTACATAATTTACATTTATGCTCTACTTAATAACTGGATTAGGGATTGCCTAAAATTCAGGAATGTTACAAATGGCTTCTTACTTGTAAAACTTGGAAAATAATGGGTAGTTTGCATTATGACCCTCTGTTCTCACTACACCATTTGATGTAAATATTGGTAACTAGAAGAAGTCTCTCACAGTTTGTGACTGTTCGGTACAACATGTGCTGTTTACACCCTTCAACATCTAGCTTATTTGCAATGTTTGCTAAAAATATTCAAGGTTTTAAACATGTTTGACAATAAATCCTTTTTTTTTTTTTTAAGAAAAAAACAATCCTTTAAATAAATTATAAATTTGTTGTTTATTTTTTTGAACTAATGTACAACCCGAGATATTTCGGATAAATGTCGGCTGAGGTTATATTTGACTTATTGCTGAATATTTGTATTCCTACGTATATTATTAATATATTTACTGGGTCTGGAATTTGATTAAAAATGTATAAAAAATTGTTTATTTAATATTTACGCTACAGTGTATGATAGATAAATACATAGTCCTATTATTTTCCTTGTAAGCCTCGTGAAAAAAATATTATTAAACACAGGTACTCGCAAAAGCCGTTTGTTTTAGTTATGGAGAAATTTATTATAGCATGAGGCTGCAGTAATTTTGAGAGTAGGCCAGACAAATAGGTGTATATATTTGGGATTCATCCTTCCTGAAGTAATTCTTTTTAGTGTGACAGGGTCACGTCACAGACTGGTACTACCGAACGGACGACACATTTCTTTTGAGGCTGGGCACATGCGAACAAAGTATGTCACTTCCGTCTGTTTTTCCTATTCCGAAATATCTTAAAATAGATAAGCTCTTTTTTTTTACATTCTGCCTGCAGGCCTAAGCCTCTATTAAATTTTAATATTCAAATGAGATCCATGTAGTAAAATACTGCTGGCTGGCAATGCTTTAACTAATAAACAATGTAACTTTCTTCCAGAAAGTAAAAAAAACTCTTATATAACAGTGAAATTTTACTTCAAGTCCTATTGCATATTTTTAAAGAGAAAAATAGTGAAAATGGCTGGTAGTAACATTTTTAGAGCTCTGGCACTCAAGTTTCCTTAAAGGATAACTTATATACTGGTGTCTGCAGTTCTTTTTTTTTCAACGGGTAAAATATTCAGACGGTTGCAGATCAAATTTGCATGATTTTGAGCTATAATGAGCGCAATCAGAACCTGGAAGCACGGAGGATCTAAGGTAGCCTCGCTCGCTCCACCCCAGACAGCATGTAAGCATATGGCAAGCTTGCAATTGACTTGCTTCTAGCTTACCAATACAAGCCCTGTTTGGTAAATTTGATCGAGTCAAGCCTATTTTTATGTTGTATCCTGCCTTGTATGAGGTAAACTTGCTGCAAGCTTGCAGCAACTTTGCATCAAGCTTTCCTAGCAAGCTTGCTGCAGGCTTGTCGTGTGAAGACTAGTTAGCTTGAGTCAAGCTTGATTCAAACTTATGGCTTGACATGACAAGCTTGCAGACATGTCAAAGCAAGTTTGATTCAAGCTGATTTTGCAATCTGTGACACATGTCTCACCGCATCTAAGCTCAAAGCGCTCAACTGGCCACTGTCTTCCCCTCAAACAACATACGTGGTAATACGTTTATCTTAAAGTCACTGCATTAAAATACGTCTGTTTACTGTAGTTAATAAGCACACAGTATACCTTACTGAAGGTCCTAAGTTTCACTTACCATTTTGGTAAACAGCTTATGGATTATGCTATTATTCAACATTATATATTTATACTGAACAATTGTTCTAAGGGAGGAGTTTTGATATTTATGCAAACGTACATTCACAGCAAAAAATAAATAAAAATATACCATTTTATTTTATACACGACTTAATGAACTGTGCACATTAAGTATTGCGTAAGGATGCCTGTTAGCACACAGCAACAGTGTACAACATATGTAAGTATTTTCTACCAGCTATAATTAACAATAAATAAGTCGTAAACAAGCAAAGAACTCAAGTGGTATAAATGCCACAAAGTCTCAGTTCAAAATCAGCCGTTTGGTCAGGTAAACTTTTTTTTTTCTATTCCTACCAAGTATTTTAACAAGTACTAATCTGTAAATTGATGTATGTTTGGCTGTATTTTCATACCTTCGCAAACAATTTTACTACACCTGCATGGAACAGTATTCACACAATGCACTGGAAGTTAATACACTTATTGCATTCCCTCCCCTTGTCTGTGTAAAATCCATGCAAAAGTGTTGTCATTAAGCAATACATTAATAGGTCTAAAAATTACTATGATAATAAATTGAAGTTGTTCCTTATTAAAATATTACCATCAGTATTAGTTTTAAATTTTTTCCTGTAGTAAATTTGGCTGTCAACTTACTTGGAAATAATGCTGCCTATTTTAAAATAAAACTGTTACATGTCTGCAGAGAATCTGTATTACTTGCACTAACAATATATTATGCCCTACATGTCTTAAATATGTTCAGAACGAATGCTGTTGGTAACAGACAATATACTTTTGTTCTTAAATGTAGAAAACTCTTTAGGCAGTTTACCCAAAATATCGTATTTTATCACTGTCCCTCTGGAGGCAAGACCACTAGAACACACTAACTGTTCTACTGCTGTGAGCAATGTGAATGTAGGTTACTCTGAAATAAAAGCTGATGTTGTTTAATGTGTTTTAATTTTACACTGGCACTTAAAGTAATATTAACTTGTTCACACCCTATACACAGGTAACCTCAGAAATACAAAAACCTGATTCTATGTGTGCAGAACGAGAAACCTGGGATGTTAAAATAGTACATCCAGATATCATTACAAAAACATTCGGAGTTTATGACATTATCCAGTTATTTTATGAACGTTATCTTTCAGTTCTAATGCCATGCACGACTTCGCATTGACACAGCTCAGCTATTGTATGCGGTCACAGTGCCAAGGCCAAAAGTTGAGACGGAAACACTGCTAGCTAGTGGTCCGTCGTACAAGATGCAGACAGCCTGTGTCACCACTGTCTTATCCGATTATCTTGTAATTACTCAAATAAGTCTGTGTTTCTTGGTCCAAGTACTGGAACTGCTGGACATCCTAAAAAATAATTAATATTTCTTGGAAACTACAAGGTCCATTCAAGTAAACAATCTAAACTCATAACTGGCAGCATGCAGTTAATTCTGAAAACAAAAAAAAAGATAACTAAGCAAGTAATACACTAAAAGACACTTAAAACTGTTAGGTACAGTACTGGTATCTGGAAACAATATGTAAGTTCCTTAATGTATGTTGCAGGCTGCATATATAATTTAGGTTCTAGACAAAAGAATGTTTAATTTGTGGAAACAAACTTAAATTTGCTGTGCAATTAGACAGAAAAATAGCTGATAGTAATTTATGCCTTTTTAACCACTTCAGTTGTCAAATTTAAAAAAAATTTTAATTTCACGCCTTAAATATCTGTTCAAGTATCCAAGTGAATTGACCATAACGACGGTTGCTCATTCAGTCGCAGCAAAATCGATAGTTAATTAAAAGTCACATATATTTCCTATACAGTACTGAATGTTTGAGTTTTGAAAATTCTTAAAACCATTTTACGACCATTTACGTAATTATCATCCTGAAGCAAAAATAAACTGAATATCTCGAAAGGTTCGATATATATCGAAGATTTATCTAAAACGCAATCCTTGTCTTCATCTCCTAAGAGACTGAATTTCGAAATACCCTTGAATCAAATTTACGACTACTTAACTGGTGTCACTTGGACGTGAAATACTCAAAAGCCAGTTGGAGTCAAGTTATATCGAAGATTAATTAAAAACATATTTAATCACTTTTCACCCATTTTCACCTCTCTAGGTGGAGAATTCCTAAATTCTTCAAATCACTTTTCAGGTATTTGAGCAAGTACCAATATTAAACAAAAATCGCATCGCTATATAAAAATCAATGGTATATATAAATAAATGAAAGCTGACCGATTGACTGACTGACATATCAAACTGCAGCCCAAACCACTGGACCTAGAAACGTGAAATTTTTTGTGGGGATTCCCTTCAGGTCGTAGGCGAGCTCTAAGAAGGGATTTTTCGAAATTCGACTTCTAAAGGGGTGAAAAGGGGTGAAATGTGTTTACGAAGAAACGTCGATAGAGCTCGAACCCGACGGCCAATCATCGTGACTTTTACTTTAATAGGACACTCGTAAAAATTCATATTAGCCAATTTAAGGATTTTTAAAAGTTCAACATTTAAGGGGCTGAAAAGACGTTAAATATGTTTCCAATCAACTATCGATATCTATCGAACCCTTCGGGATAGAGAGTTGATATTCATTTCAAAATATTGCCTACGTAAAAACCCAAAAAGTAGTTTTAGGTTTTTTTCAAATTCGACCCCCAGGCAGTAAAAAGGGGCCAAATGTGTTTTTTATGAATCGTCTATATCTTTGAAACACAATTGGCTATCGTAGTGGTTTTAACTTTAATTGGTTGCTTTTACAAATATCTATGACAGGACTCATAGACGTTTCGAAATTCTTTATTTAAAGGGGTGAAAATACGTGAAATGTGTTTTCGATTATCCTTCCATATCTATCGAATCAATCGAGATATCGAAGTGCTCTGTGCTTTAAATTTGTGCTTTTGTAAATATCTCAAGTACCATTTAAAATATATTTTCTGAATTTGGCCCTAAAGTGGTTAAAAAGGGGGTAATATGAGTTTTCGACTCACACTAATGTTGTGTGTTTTACGTCCACGAGATACCAATAAAGTATTATAAAACGTGATTCAAGGGTTTTTCGAAATTTACTCTCCTAAGTGGTGAAAAGACCTTGAACGTGTTTTAGATAAATCCTCGATATCTATCGAACCCGTCGAGATATACAATTAATATTTGCTTCAGGATGATGACTACAGAAATTGTCGCAAAACGATTTTCAGATTTTCCGAAATTCGATTTTTCAATACTGTGCCGGGGTGATATGTGTTTTTTTTAGTGAATGATCGATTTTGATTCGACTGAACGGGCTAGCGATGTGATTTACACTTCAGTTGGATACTTATACAAATGCCTAAGATGTAAATTTAAGATATTTCGAAATTCGACACCCAAAAGGGTGAAAAAGCACTAAATTTGTTTTCCATCAGCCCACGATATCTGTCTAACCAGTAGCGATATTGAGGCGTTGTTCGCGTCAGAGTGGTGCTTAAGTATATATTTTAAAAAATATGTATGTAATTTTTTCTTTATATGAAACGTGATTATTAAGACTAAAACTTAGTTGGTCAATAATCAAGGCAGACGATCCGAAAAGCAGGAACGAGCAGCGAGAAACAACCTAGGAGTTTCACTCTACAGTAACCTATCGAGACCTCTATAATCCCAGGACACAAATATTTTTTTTTTTTTAATAAATTTTATTTTTATGAATTATTTCGACGTTACGTGACGCAGTTGTTTGTTACCCAGGCCTAAATTCCGGGAGGTTCTGGGCTCGAATTCCGTTAAAAGCTGCGTGCGAACGTTCAATTCTGACACACAAAAACAAGGCAGATCTAATTAGTGCAATTTACATGTAATCTTTAAAAGGGGTAAAATTGCAGTTCGCTTTCCACTTAGGTTCCTCTACAATATCAGCTGACATATCATCGGTATACTGCCAAAAGTGATTAAGTCATAAATGCTATTTCGTTTAAAAACAGTTTTAAATTGTAGATATTAACAAAAATTTCGTATGTTACTATACTGTGACACAACAGTACGAAACGACGAATATACTTTAAACTTGGGCAATTGTTCGTGAACAACGTATACATATTCCTAGCATTTTTATAATTTTTTCTCATTTTGACTTTGTCTTTTTTGGCAGTAAACCGACGATATATCATCTCACTAATCTCAGGTTTGGGGCACCAAATACGTTTCCGCGAAACCTTTACCCTCTGAAACTTTGTAATGTCAATATAGTTAAAGTGAATATTTTGAAAATATATAATTGAGGGCACCATAGACGATTCATAAAAAACACATTTTGCCCCTTTTTACTTCTTGGGGATCAAATTTAAAAAATCCTAAAACTCATTTTGGGTATTTACGTAAGCAACATTTTGAATTGAACTCCAACTCCTTATCCCGAAGTATTCTATAGATATCGACATTTAATCGGAAACACATTTAAGGTATTTTCACCCCCTTAAACGTTGAATTTCGAAAAATCCTTAAATTGGGTAATACGCATCTTTATGTGTGTCCTACTAAAGTACAAATCACAACGGTAGGCCGTCTGGTTCGAGCTCTATCGACGATTCTTCGGAAATATATTTCACTCCTTTTCAACCCCTTAGATGTCGAATTTCGAACAATCCCTTCTTAGTACTCGCCTACGACCTAAGGGCGTAAACCACACTTAAAATTTCACGATTCTAGGTTCAGTGGTTTGGGCTGCAATTTGATATGTCATTCAGTCAGCGATCTATTTTATATATAGAGAATAGCAGTCTCCCGCGGTTTTGCTAGCGAGTATTATTCGTAACTGACAATATTTACTTAATTGAAAATCTCATTGTTCATCAGATTCGTAATTCAGTCATCATGTGTTAGAATGTCCAAGCTGCTGCTAGTTGAGCTAACTGTGCAGCAGGATAAGTAATTATAGTCTGCCACGCGAAAAGTTTGTCCCTGTCAGTAATAGCGACTTCATACGGACCTTATTTATAGCACTGCAAAGTTGACGTCGTGGGATGATGGCTTCACCATTAACACATCATTCGTAGTAGATTCAATTTTCTCCTCGAATCTTGTTGCTATACGTGCATACAGTCTACAGCTCTTTCAACATCAATATGCTGTACAGCACTGGTTCGTATTACATTTACTTATTCTTTGTCTCTATGCAACGTGTCAACACGCAAATGTCTTGTAGCACTAGTTGTACTGGTGTCTAGAAAGTGTTAACATCGACTCTCACGAAGTTAAATCTTAACTACGTAACGGTTACAATTTCCTTAAATGACGTCTTATAGCTACAGAGAAGATACCTTATCAAAGACTAACCCGTATACCGTTTCAAGTTGCTGCTTTGTCCAATCCAGATATCCTTGTTTTCGCACTGGTACATACTACGAATAATACTTTAAGTCATCCGACTTCACGCACACATACCGATTTTATTTTCCATATATACATACTTGCAGTAAGAACACACACGAATATTTTCAATCCTCACTGGAGGTGATGTTACCTCTTCACTATTGAAATATCTCCTCTCCCAACTACTGCTATTCGTATACTTACTTCAGTTATAAATACAAGTTTAATCCTTTTGTCTTATATCCAGTCCTGCACACATGTTCGTTACCTAATTGCATGTTTTATTTTCAAGTTTATTCATATATACATTTCACATATCTTCGCTAGCACAAAAATAATATCGTTTGATAAATAAAGGAAAGCAAACCTTTGTAGTTCGTGTCGTGACTCTGTATTTTGTCTCGCCATGCAAACAAAGATACTAAATTTTTTTTCTCATCTTAAATTACGTCTACGTTTTACTTTATGAAAATACACCTTGCCACTTACCGAAGGACATATCTGTAGAAGGTTACGGTACAGCCAGTAGCTTGTAACATTCTTCGTAGTGTAAGTTTCCATTAGTTAGAGTTATTATCACTCAAAATGGAAGATCTCGTCCAGTATAGACGCTAAGTTTTCCCCATCAACAGACATCATATACGATGCAAAACGTTTATGTGAAATACATTATATTAATAAACGAGATTAAAAATCATTATGTGTAAAGCTGCAGGTCTTTTCTTCATTCACTTTTGTACATAGTATGTAAATTTGAAACTAATTTCATTATCTAATATCTTTAAGAGTTTCTTCCATATGTATTACTGTTCTAATACGTCTTTATTTCCTTTCAAGTTCCTATCTCACAGTCAGACTAAAACCTAACCATTCTTCCAGCGCTAAAGACTTCGATGTTGGTCGCTAACTAAAATCTTTCTCTCACGATGACCATTCTTAACGATTCCATACGTAAAAAAAATTATATAAACCTACTTACATTAACCAACAATGTTTAACTAATATACAGAACATATATTTCTACTTTGCTCGTCTTAACTATACACGACCCCTCCTTTTTACCTTACATACCGTAGTCAGACCAAAACATAACTTTCATGAAACTAATTACAGTTCAACCAAAAACGTAAGAAGAGTCTTCAGTATTTTTTTCTATTTAATCATAACTATGATTCATTTTTACCTTGCACATTAATATCAGAGTCCATCATATTTCTAACCACCACGAATGACAAAAGTGCTTCCAAAATACAATTTTTATTGTTATTTAATTTGTCAATGTAAATTGCGAAAAAATAATGTTTTTTAAAAGAGACTAACACGTATATTTAAATATTTTCAATAACATCACAATTTAAAAAAATAATTTAGATCAAGCAAATTAAAATACATTTACTTCATTCGCGTGGAAGCGTGTGTGCTAGAGAGAGAGAGAGAGAGAGAAAGAGACAGACAGAGACTGATCACACTACACCACTGGTCGGTAAGGTGTCAGGTGGGTTAGGAAGGGAGGGGGGAGGGACGTCGTGTCGAGGCACTCGCAGATCTCCGACTAGCAAGCTAAATATCTGTAGTGGAGAATATTAAAACTTATAACTTTATAACTTTACAAGTCTATATTTTACAAACGGCTTCTTGGATTTGAAAAAACATATGCACTGTTGAATTTCATTTTAAATTCTACACCAGTAGCGTGTATTTTTTTTTCTAATGCGTCCACTGAGGTTTGAACCAATATCCTTCCATCCGTATTTGACAGGTCTGTTCGTACCTTGGAGAAAAGTTTCATGCAGAGTAATGTTTCCAAAAATTATCTATGTCAAGTTTATTCTGTTAAGTGTTCGTCTGTAGCAGTCGTTTTGTAGGAGTCAGTTTGTAGGAGTCAGTCTGTAGGAGTCATTTTGTAGCAGTCAGTATGTAGGAGTCGGTTTGTAGCAGTCAGTATGTAGGAGTCGGTTTGTAGCAGTCAGTATGTAGGAGTAAGTTTGTAGCAGTCAGTATGTAGCAGTCGGTTTGTAGCAGTCAGCTTGTAGGGGTCACCTGTTATGAATTACAGACAAGCTACTTCACATATTTCCATCTCACCCCCAATGTATCGTTCTCGCTCTTCTCATATAGCATTTTAGTTCATCTTATAGCTAATTAATAAAAAAAAATATCTAAATATATGTCGAGTCCTACAGTATCAACACCTCACATATAAATGAACCTCGTTCTTCTACCCTATGCATACCTAATCAAGTTCAACTTTAGCTTAAATAGCGAAAGTTACCGGTCTAAACATATCCACTAATATCAGTCTTAATGAAAAAAGCTGCCTAAGCCACTTCAGTTATATTCATCTCAATATCTCATACTTCACATTTTAATTCAACCTTTCTTTTCTGAAAATAATATAAGACCTATCATCAACGAAGCCTTTGAGACTGGTCACTACAAACATATTTATACCATACAGAGCTAAACCATACATATCGTAGTTCAATATTTATCTAATCTCTTTGATCCTATACAAAATATACATAAAAATACCAAAGTCAAGTTAGCCTACTCCGAACTCATAACAGTAAAATAAAGTAATGTTCCTTATTATACATACCTTTCATTTATTACATTCGTACTTATTATTTCACACTGCATTAGTTGTTTTCCTTCTGTGACGTCGTTTCTCAATCTCAAGTTCGTCACTTCAACTTTTCCTTTAAATTAGCATTCTTACCAATTTTCTTTGAATAACTCTACATTCACTTTAAACTCTTGTTATCATTATTTAACATGGCGTACATCAAAACTACAAAGTGTTAAAGAACACCATCTTAGTTTGCTAAGCGCTAACTTGTACAACCTAAATGCATTCGGAATCTGCAATATTCTTCTTACAAACTACCTACAAAATTATTATCGCATCAAAGCTTCGTTACTCCAATCTGCTGGTCTTTCTATCTATCGGTTGCATAAAAACCAGTCGTATGAAATCGCTATACCATCCGTTTCAAAAATACCTTTCATTATTACCTCAATATTTTTAAGACTACCAATGTAGGTTACATAGTAAACTATTTGATACAGTTCACTAAGTCCATATCAGCGTGTCTTTCCAGAGTTAAATCAGATAACCATACCACTCGAACACAACTAACCCACTCATGCCATCAACTATAACTCCCAACTATTACATACTACCAAATCCTTCCTTGTTATACTAAAAATATTAACTCATTCATTTTGTAAATGTTATCATCTCTAGCCCAAACATGTTAGTAGAAACTTGGTAAATATTTATACACCACCATTTTATGACAAGCAAACCTTCATAGCAATATCCCAAGCCCTATAGTTACTAGTCATGCGTACTTTCTTCACTTAATGCACCTGATTTTCTATATAGTAAGTCAGTACAGACAAGTCATAGGCCGCCATTGGAACACACACACACTCAAACCAAAAATACGTAAAATATAATGATATACTTTCTTACAAATCACACATACGTACCCACACAAACTCATATGCAGAGCAAGTTCATACACGAATATAACTTCACACATGCACATACCCAGAAGAGCAAGTTCACACTCGATCATATCTACAAACACACACTCACACTACGCTTCAACAGAGCAAGTTAACACATGATTACGCACACACACACACACACCAACACACCAAACAGGGTATGTTCGTACTTGATATCAACTCTATGCGCGCACCCCGCTCACGTTATAAGTAATAAAGAAATACCATTCCACCAATAAAAAACATCCCTGTCACTATCTAATCCAAATTACTATTACAAGTATGCAGTTCTACTAAACTACACTGAAATGACACATTTCCAGTAAAAAATAAAATAGTTAATTCCATCCCTTTATACCATAATATCTCTTTACCTTATTCCCTTGACAGCTACCATACAATTAAGTTAGTGCTGATTCTTGATACTTCATAAAAACTCTCACTCATATCGCACCATATGTACAGCACTCCAGACCACGCAGCCCTTATGATTTTTAGAAAATTCTTTACAGAATAGGTATAAACCAAGCTCTATATTTTTGTGATTATAACTGACAGCAAGATTTCATATGTTTATTTGAGTCGTTACTTTCGAGAGCGAGCCTCTAGCTTCCTAAAGAACTACATCTTGCAGGATGGTCTCATGTATGGTGATCTGTGACGAAAGCTATCTGCACCATTTCATTTCATAACTATGCAGATTTCATTAGTTTTCAGCACTCTAACATCAAGACAATTTAACCTCAAATAAACATTATGTTCATCTATCACTTACAATTAAATATTTTAAGTACACTCATTGTACATGTACTCTTAATACTTATCACTGGCAAATAATGGAAGACTCTTATCATAAGAACCAACTCCAAGACCAAGATGAAGAATAAAACAAAAATCAGCTAGTCACCACTTCCTTTGTCAAACCTAAAGATTAAAATGTATACATTTTGTAACATATTGAATTTAATAAACCAGTTGCAGTCATATTTATCAGCAAAATTTTCGTTATTTTAAACATTCGAAACCAAGTCCCACTTTACTTCTGAGCACTGCTTGCTTGGCATTTTGGTATTTAAGTTATAATACCAACATGTACAGTGTAGTCTTACGCAAACAAGTTTTCATGTATGTATAGTTCAAATAAATCTTTAAAAAATAACTTCCGTCTTACTTTTTTTCTACATAAAACACTCTAGTGTCAGTACTTTTCTCCAGAGTAATTCAATGTTACCCAGGAAAATAAATTATCAACCCGGGAGTCTATTGACTGATAAATTTAGATTTTATTTCAGTCCTGAAGAAAACATACAAAATGATCGTATCACAATAATCATATTCTACAGTCACCTAAGTCGTAGTTATTTTTGACGTACAGTTTCTGACGTGAATGTTTTATTCCTTGTTTATTCGCATATACAGCACTACAGTCATCACATGAGTAAGTTTTGTAGGCGATACTGAACTTGCAGTTGCTTTCTTCGTGTATGCGTAGAGCAGAGATTCTAGAGAACAGTTTACCGCAGTACTTGCATTCACACCCCGATGAACGATAAACCTTTCCTTTACATGTTTTCTTGTGTCTAGTGAAGATATCATTGCGAGTAAACACTTCATCACAGTTATCACACGGGTAAGTCTTGTACGATACACTAAACATACAGTGACTTTGTTCATGGCGACGAGCATTCGAGTGTGTACTAAATGAATTCCCACAGTAGCAACACTGTTTCAGAGAAGTATGCACATGATTTCCAGAGAACACTTGAGGCTGAATGGTGGCCACTGATACAGATGACAAGTCTTCGATCTCCGATGCCATCTTCTTAACGTTACAGTTTTACACAATAAGTACCTATACATGAAGATGTCGATCTGCTTTCCAGCACGTCTATCGACTAACTGAGCTCCTTTTTACATAAACAGTGCTTAAATACCACAATTCATGCTGTGCTAGCTACTTAGATGATTCTCATGTACCAAGCTAGAAGCTGGATAGCAACGAGGCCGATGTCGTTAACAGCATGGTTGATAGGCTGTAATCATAACATAATTCTGCTAGTCGTCATTAGGGGGCCATGGTGGCCGAATGGTCATACCATTCACCACCCCGAATTTTCGCATACATACATCGTGCCGGACGAAGGAATTGATCGGTGGGACCTTCCGTTTTCCCCCACCCTTTCATTTCAACGTTGCTTCATACACAACGTTGAGCGTTGACCAAAGTCTCTCATTCACTCTCTAGTCACTGTTCATCATGAGGAGTCATTGTTTCTTCGTCAATATTATATCACACCACTCCATAGTAGTGTAAGATTACATTTTCTTTATTGATCGAGTTAACTTAAATCCCATTAAAATATGACAACATCAAAATTTAGCTACGTCTTGTAAGCTGCTCTAACTCACATACGCAAATAGCTAATAATCATGGAGCACAGTCCAGTATAGCTGTATCCTGCTGTAGGCAAGTTGATATCGTATCACATAAACTGTTCTGCGAACATAGGACGACTAGTCACTTTGTACGGTTACGACAGCTCGGTTTCGTTAGTAGAAAGCTGCTGGGTTTGAGTCGTTTAATTATCACTAAACATTCCATAAAAAAACTCGTCTGCGCGAGTTAAGAATTATTCGTGGATCCCTTTCAATACTCAGTACGGTGCTAGGAAACATTTATTGTTATTATTTCAGCCCCCGAGCACCCATATCCCTTTATATGCTCGAATATTTTACCAGTCTTAATTTAATCAGAGTTCCGTTTGTGCTAACCTAAAATAAACAGGTAAAACTACTCTCAGCTCAATCTCAGATGTGTACACTTGTAAGTATCAAAGTGATTAAAAAAACTATATCTCTTGTTATATTCACAACTAAGTACACTTGTCGTACGCGATTGTCACGGTAACTCAGTTTGGAATTTGACCTAATGGTCCGGGGTTCGAACCCCAGCCAGGACTATATTTATTTTAAATAAATGTAGCTACTTTGGTAGGAGTGCGAGTGTAGACGATAAAGTTCTGTAGGAAATAAAGTCCGTGTAGTTATGATAAACAAAATTTATCAAAAAGTTTTTTAATAATTGATTGATTGATTTTATTGGGAATCGAGCGGATATAGCTAAGAAAGAAGTCATGTTTAAGTAGTATTCATTAGTGGCATTTAAATTAAGTTTTAAAATTATTTTCACAATATTAAAAAACGTCGATAGTTTTAAAATTGATTATCAATACGTAGTCTCAATCGATGGTTGTTACTACTTACGGTCGTCTAGCTGCTATGTGAAGACATTGGTGACAGGCTGTGTAGTGAGGTTTATATAGGAAACAATTTTTTTTTAGATGAAGGATAAGAAAGTTGTGGTAAAGCAGGGTGAAAGAGAGCGAGAAAATTCATCACGTGACTAACAGCCAGTTAAAATAAAGGAAGGGTATGGTAAGGGGGTGTAGCAGTTTGAGCGGTTATAACACGAGTGTCAGTGAGAGGGGAAGTAGGGGAGGGGGGAAATTCGTCACGTGACTAACAGCCAATTAGAATAAAGGAAAGTAAGTGAAAGGGGTACCGTACCGGCACATGGAAGTGTTAAGAAAATAGGCGTGGTATAATTGTTTCCTATAAATCAACGGTAGACGGTAGTGTTGTAATAGGTTTTCAGGAAAAAGTCAAATGATTGCTGATGTTAAGAGACATGTGTATTAACAATACTCAACTTTTGCTCTCTTTAAAAGCTAAAATAAGAAAAGTGTCTCACACTGTGCATGGGTTAATAACTTCAGTCACTATTTAGGAAGTTTTTTACAGTGTGTACTAAAATGAAAATTTAAAGTTTATAAAAAACTATTATGTTACTGACAGTTAAATAAATTGTATTATCTCTAATAGATAACAGACGCTAAGTAATTATGAGCAAAATGTAGACATTTCATCAAAAATTTCGTTTATAAGCGAACGGATATATAAATTCGAGCGAAAATTAGAACAGGAAAGAGGTTTACACACTTAGCCAATGTAATCACCCAAGCCCGTTGTTATTTTCCTTTGACATTCCGTATTACTGCATATTTTGTGTTATATTTCCCACAATATCGCATTGAATTATTGGAGATGATTCATTACAGAGCTAACCGTACAGTGTAGTTAAATTTGACTTGACGTTCACAGAGTATGTTTTTGTATAATATAAAACAGTTGCTTATGAGTGTGCACCAATAGGACCCTTCCTTTACATGAAGAATACGTCTGTAATTATGGTTACACGAACCAATAATGACGCAGCTCCGGCACTGTAATAGACGCGTAGATTAGAGTAGATACGGCCTTGGACCATCGTATTAAAAATATACCAGCCAGCTATTGGGTTGTTTTGGAATCAGGTGTGCCCGGCGTGATGTCGGAGACCACAAATCGTCCACGTTGGTTGATCTGATTGGAGATGTTGTGCACAAGATAACAGGGAGTAAGAGCTGGGAGAACACGTGTCGATAGTACACTTATCTCTGTAAGTCGCCCAAGGTGGTCGAAACAAGACAACAAAGCATTGTTTCAAAGAGCACTGCGTCAAAGTAAACAAAACCATGAACTTTGTATCGCACGTCATTACTATTTGGAGTGGTTGGAGTGATTGGTCAGCCTGTTACTTAGGACAGTCTTTCCATTTTAGCTCATTTATTCTATCACCTATGTTCTTGACAATCTTGAAAGGTTAGAAAAGTGGGCAGATTTTACTTGTAAATCTTCTGCGGGTGTAATAGTACTAACGTATTATACTACCGCGGACAGACGCTATTTCAATATAATGTCACAGGAAAGGTAGTATGAGACTAACAAAACAAATTAATACGAAAAATATAGAAAATAAGCCTATTATCACTGTATTCAACACATCCATGCACTAAAACAACAGAACATGAAAGATCCAATAGGTAATAAGGTAACAACAAATAAAGAAAAATAAAACATACTGTAAATCCAATAATAAAAGTCTAGAAATGAAACAGGATAATCCAAAAAACTAAGGACACCACAGTTAATACATCACAGATAATACTGAGACAAAGACGATGTTGGACATAAGACAGGATAATGTCGACGTCACAGACAATAGACTAGACACAACAATGAAAACAAAAATAACACAGTACATTTCTTAAGACCGACTTTGACGATGATTTGGGTGATGACACATGCTCCCGTCTTCAGGTGAAGTAAAAGTGTAAAGTAAAAAAATTCGCAGTATTTATAGTCGGCTTTTCTGCTCCTAGCGCGATCAATGGCAGCCAAGCTCTCTCCTGATTGGCCGCGCGTATGTCGACAATATAGAGTACGTTATTCTGTCCCATTGAAAGAAACATTCAAAGACATTACTAAATTACTAATTAAACAAGAAGTTGCCGGCATAACTAATAAGCCTACTTTCCTCAAAGTGGGTGCAAATTAACTATAACAGGTACAATTGCTTACATACGTATGGAAATATTAAACAATAATGTATTAAACTGTTGTCGTGTTATTTAACAACATGTTGGACCTACAACGATAAAGAGTATCTAAATCAAGCTAGATAATTAAGTGAATAAATATTAAATTTCCTTTTTATAATTCTTGAAAAACATGTAGTAAAATCACGCGCAGTATTCACATCGTGCAAGCTTCCGAAATTGGGGGATAATCACAGTATGAACCAACAACTTAAAATATATGCTACCTTACTCAATACTAAATATGTACCGAATCTGAAGAACCTATGGCAAATCGTCCTCATATATTTAATGTGATCGATACTTTTTAAAACCGAAAGCGGTGTGAACAAAATGCGTAAGTCGCTGAGTGAGGTACTACGTGCGTACTGAGATATTTTCATTACAACGGTTCGTTTAGATGTCTAATGTGATAAATAAATGTCAAATTCCGCCACTGTAGAACTATTGTTATAAAATGAACCTAATACATAAAACCATGTACTGTAACCTTACTAATAACTACATCTGAACCGAGTTTAAATAATTTCTAAAATAAAACAAGGTATTTATTTGTTTATTGTGATAAAAATAGTTTTTAATTGTTACCATTTAGATTATATGAACATGGTATAAACAGACTATGTAAACGCCAAGTTAACTTACCAAGTACTAGAATGAGTACGAATTAAGATGAAATACAGAAAAAAAAATTGCCCTCTGTGTTCAAAAAAATGTTCAAATACCAGTTAGTTTGAAAATTTGAACGAAATGAAGAAAATTAAAGTTTAGGTAGCTTGCTTATAAGTATATGTGTACCAATTTTTATAAATTTCGCAAAAAAATATTTACTTAAATATGTCATAATATGCACACGGTTTAAAGAAATTAGAATATGTATGTGTGTGTGTGTATACACACACAACACACACACACACACAAATATGTCATTAGCTAGAAATATATAAACGGCCGCAGTTTCAAAAATATGATAACAGGATAAATGAAATAGACTTAAGTAAAGAAAGCTCAGTATGTAGTACATGTGTATCTAGTTTGATAAAATTCAGAAAAAAAGAATATATATTTAAATTGGGCACCTTATGATAAATAATAAAAATAGCCGTATTTTACAAAATATTACAACAGGATGAATGAAACACACAAAAGTCAAGTCAGCTTAGCGTTAAGTGTGTAAAGTGTATAAAATTCGATGAATTACAGAAAAAAATCCTTAGATGTCATATCGTGAAAACATAAAAATGAACGCAGTTTAGGAAATGTGCACATAATATTATAAAGAAAAACTAAAGTTCAGCCAGCTAACTAATAAGCGTATGTATACATAGTTTGCGAAAATTAGAAAAAATATTTCCCCAAATATGGCCGCGGTTCTGAAAATATGAACATACGATAAACTAAATAGGCTACGCAAGTCAAATAATCTTACTGAGTAGTATATGTGTACAAGTTTTATGAAATTCTGAAAAATTTTTCCTCAGATATTCATGTTATGCTAAAAGTAGAAAATTTGCCTCCATGTTGATAATAAGAGCACAGGTCAACGAAACACACAAACATCAAGCCAGCTTCATAAGTAGTATATGTGTACCAAGTGTGATGAAATTATGAGAAAAATGTATTTATCAGATACAGGCATAATATGTTAAAATAGTAAAATGGTCGCCGTTTTGAAATCATGAACACAGGATAAAGGAAACTTACAAAAAACATAACTATCTAAGAACTATTATGTGTGCCAACCGTAACGAAATCCGGAAAAAAATCCTCATACATATCATACTGTGCTAATAATATAAAACGGCCGCCGTTTTGAAAATGAACATAGGATGTATAACGTTCACTAAAGTCAAGTCAACTTACTGTGTACCAAGGTAATTGAACATCGGCATACATTTCACGTAGATATGTCCTAATTTGCTGAAAATATATCAATGACTGTCATTTCAAAATATATGTTCATTAGTTTGATAGTACGTAACAGGTAGTTAATCCAGAAATAAATATTATCACACGTATTTTAGTATTTAATATTGAAAATATAATTTTCAGCTACACTTAGTATGATTTTTTGTGGGCCCGGTGCATATTTCCATATTAATGTTATTATTGAAGAGACTGCCCCTTTTAATATTATTTGTCATTTAATTTGCACTTGCTTCCCTCGAATGATATTGTTTATTTTCCTTATCAGCTGTGCTCAAAACTTATTTCAAATTATAGTTTTACGTTTCTTCTAAATATGAGATAAATATGTATTTTTTTTACGTGGTTAATCGCTTGTCAAGAAAATATTTTTAATTTGCATAGTGCAAGCGTTTCCTTGGGTCTTAAAGTACTAGCCACTTTTCAGTCCAAATAAGTTTATAATTTTAAATAGTTTGTTCGTTATGTTTTATTATTCAGTGTTTGTGAAATTCTGTCGTAGCTTAAATTTCGTAACATCTGATAAAATTTCTACGTATGTTTTCACATTGCGCGGTCTATTTATCGTAGTAGTTGTATTGGCCGAGGGCATGCAAAAGAAAAATACTATCTTATCTAATACGCGTTGGTAACGATTTCATTGTTAAGTACAATGTTATCCAACCATAATCATCAGTGCGCTACTCAGTCATGGAAGACAAACAAGTGGTCAGCTGCAAAAGAAGCGAAAAAGGTAAGAACCTGTTTAACTTCACTATTGGCTGACCAATTTCATAATTTCATTCATTCTAGTCGTCAAAGCTTAAGGTTCGGATCCAATGACTATATCCATCTATTTTTTGCGAAATGAACGGGACACAAACTTTATTTCAAAATACTGCATGCCTATTTCTGGTCAATATCCGTGATTGCGGTTTTTTTGTGGGCTCCACTCAAATCTCTCTTGCTCTCAGTCGGAGTAATGTAATCCTGTATGGTCCAGTCAAGTAGGAACCGTTTTTGCACAAACCACGTTGCCAACATGCTAAAACAAAGCCGCAGGGGTTTTCATAAAATACGTACATACATTATACTTTGAAATATTGTCGGGTTCACACAATAGTTCTAACAATAACTTAATAATTTCGTTCGAGTGAATGCGACCCTATAAACTATATGCTAGAAACATAGGGTCACAGGGTTCAAACATCTAGAAATAATTTAAAAAATAATAAAATTTTGTATATAGTCTAGCAAAATTATACAGTAATTTAATTGATAGAAATACCAACTTTTTTTTTTTTGAAAAATTTCTACCTAGCATACATTTTTGTAGCCTAAATAAACGCCTGCTGCTCTTTTTGTTGCAAATTGGTCACGTGTCCTCGTGCGAAGATTGCTGCTACTTGACCGGACCAAATAGAATCACGTTGTAGCGACATAATTTTTATTTTCTACACCGTAAGTAATATTCTTTAATAAGAGCTGCAATACTTAGGGAAAGTATTATTATGAAATGTCTCGAATTACCCTACGTGTCCCAAGTCACCTCACATGTACCAGGTCACCCCACGTATCCAAGTCACCTTGTGTAGGCCACATCAACCTACTTGTACCAAGTCACCCTACCTGTCCCATGTCACCCACATGTTCCGGGTCACCTCACATCCCAAGTTACCCTATATGTGCCACGTCACCCCACTTGTCGCAGGTCACCCTACCTGTCTCATGTCACCCCCACGTCATCCCACATTTTTCAAATCACTCCACATGTCCCGGGTCACCTCACATGTTCCAAGTCACACCACGTGTTTCATGTCACTCCACGTGTCCCAAGTGTCCTACATGTCACTCCCTTTTATGTTATATATATATATATATATATATATATATATATATATATATCAATACGTGTAAGTTACTCAGAGGTCGTTGTTATAGAACTAAAACATTTCATAATGTATGCTAAATAATTTATTTGTGAAGAAGAGGCACTAAAGCAGTAATAATTAAGTATAAACTTCCAAAATATTTCATGTTTTCCCCCGATTTGCAGCCCTATTTCGAAACAAATACTTAGAACCAGTTTATCGTTATAGGATATCTAAGAGCCACATTTTTTCTTAACTCCTGCTTGAAGTCGAATCGTCGATTGCAGTCTACTTTCAAAACAATTAAGTACTTGTGGAATAACTACGCAGGCTTCTCCGATAAGCTGAGATAATATTTATAATTTAAGAATGGGTGGTACGGACAGTTGTTTAATACCAGACATTCAAATAAAGATCAAATGGATTCAGTTAAGAGAATGTGCAGAACAACTTGCTTTGTCTTCTCGGCACTGTTAATTTCTTTGGAAGATGTTTTGCTGAAAAAGTATATAATATCATAAGAGGTGGGTACAGGAGGCCAGGGTATCGCGATCCGGAAGCCGACTAATTACTGGGCTCTCGTAGGGAAAATGAGGTCCAACAATGGAAAAAACGGGAATTATAAGGCCAGCAGAAGGCGGAAGTGGATTGTCCTTGTGAAAACCCGCCGACCAATGACGTAGCTAAAATGCTGGATCTGATCCCGCCAGGATCGAAACCGGATCGACTTGGTAAGAGGCGAGCGTTCTGACCACTTTTTTTTATGCGGAATCTTCCGCATCTTCACTGCACCAAACATTCCCCCTTTTAATGTGACTTAATTCGAGTGACCCCAGTACTTTTCGTGAGACAATTTGTATAGTGATAATTTTTCAGACCCAAATGGACAAACACAAATTTACCACCCAGCCAGACCTGGGAATCGAACCCAGAACCCCCCGCACCAAAGCCGGCCGCTCAACCAACTGAGCCACGGGGGGTCGGCTACCACTCGGCCACCGCGGTCCCAATTCGATGTTAATCGGCAGTCTTCTAAAAGGTCATTCAAATTTTTTTTTGGGTAAAGAAGCATTGCTGCGACTAGTACCAGCTTCCACCACTGTGACGCGGACCTTGCTGGTTACTACCGGAAGTATTAAATGGGGCTGGTTTAATTTTTTTATGTTACTCCAATTTTTCTCGCCATGCCATTCCGCATTCACTCTATTATCAACTTACTGGACAACGTGCAAAGGTTTCTATAGTACAATATTTTGTCGCGAAAAATAAAGCTTCCGCAATAAGTCAGTTATTTGGGCACTTTTGAACTCAGCCTACGAATAAAATCACTGTCTGTCAATACATTTAATTCAACAGCCTCATCCGGAAATTCCTCCTAATACCAAAAAACGACCGTAAGAGTGATCATGGAGAGTAGCCCAGATAGCATGTAAGCTTGCGGCAAGCCTGCAATTGACATGATTTAAGCTTGCCATTACAAGTCCTATTTGGTAAGTTTGATTCAAGCTAGAGTCAAGCCTGTATTTTACAGTTGTATCCTGCATTGTACGAGGTAAGATTGCTACAAGCTTGCAGCAACCTAGAATCAAGCTTTCTTCGCAAGCTTGCTGCAGGCTTGTCGTGTGGAGACTAGTTAGCTTGATTCAAGCTTAATTCAAGCTTATGGCTTGACATGACAAGCTTGCTGCATGCTTACAGACTTATCATGACAAGCTTGATTCAAGCGTGAATTAAGCTTATTTTGCTATCAGGGAGAAGACTACTGAGCAGGCAAGAAGTTAGCATCCTGCCTGGAGCTGACACAACTTGCTGTCCAACGACATATCCCAGCTGCTAAAATATACAGGATAACATTGAATTATGTTTAAAGCTCTTCATAACGTTGTAGGCGATGCAAATGCGATTAAAATGGTACAGTACTCTTAGCGTCGCAGAGGCTGGGAAATAAATGTAAATTGCAGTGTTTGAGCGTTGCAATCGGTGTTGAAGTGGCAACAACTGGCGTAGTTCACTAAATCTCTCTCATTCACTCGGTCTGCTCTCTTGGAATGTATGATGTTATAGTAGTGAGAAGTACAATAGTGCAACATTGCAAGAGTTTGATGGCAACAACAGTGCAACGTAGATGTCTAAATAACGCGATAACAAATTATTGAGGGTGACTCAGGTAATTAGGGAGCTCTCACCAAATGTAAAGACAGAGGAAACTGCATCTACCCGTAACATCCCGTACACTCTTGGTACTAATCACACACGAGTCCCACATGCGAGCTCCTAGGAGTGACCCTAACCGGGCGTCGAACCGAAATCGCCTTGAAGGGATGAGACCGATACACCACCGCTGCCCCTGGACTGTTAGCTCAGCTCATTTTACGCATTGGTAAACGTCACATAGTGGAATTAGTTGCTGCTTGAACGCATATTACGATCATCACAGAGCACAGTTTATGTGTCTATTTTAAGTTTTTTCTCAGCAACTACAACCCAAGTTCCCTATATGTATAATTTTACTCGTCTCCGCGTCCTCTATAACATGACAAAGAGCTTTAAACTATGTGTAGGGCATTCTATATAAGCAGCTGAACGTACGAGTCAACGCGTGGTTTCTGTATTATGGCATCCCGTCCAATTTCAACCGGCGTGTTCGCCAACACCTCACCAACGCGTATCATGTGTTGCAGGTAGGCGATGCTATGTACCAGCGAGGTACAGCCTGGCCGCCGTCACGACGACTGGCTTGTTGGCTACCTTGATGACTTTTACATCTCTTCCAGTCGCGATCCCTGCCATGGTGAGAAGGAACGCCACAACATCTACAACTAACAACACTGGCGATGTCTGCGTGTTCGGGGCAGCTGTCCAGCACGACTCCGGCAATGAAGTAAGGCACAGAGAACACTGCAATTTTCATCTAATCTAGCACCCAATAAAAATGAGAAATGTTATAAGTTTGACGCCTATGTCTGTAAGTCTGTAGCATCGTAGCCCCCAAACAGGTGAACCGACTTCAAGGATTCTGTCTTAAAGAACGCTAGCTTCAAAGTGATGGTTATTAGATGTATTTGATGAAAATCCATTCATCTGTCCAAAAGTTATAAGTGTTTTTACAAAATGGTGAGACAGTACCCTAGACATATAACGGTTTGCATTCATATTTTATTTCTCTGTGGTGTAACTGAATAAAATAACTTTCTAAATTTAACTGAGTTTTAAGTGTTTAAGAGGGCAGAATAACACCTGTGTGTAAATCCGTTTGTCCTGCAAAGACATAGTAATCTGGAGCTGATGCTGCACACTTGCACGTATTGTCTGTTGTTTTCTGAATATCAAGATAAATGGAATTCTGCTATTTATGTTCATCATCATTGTATCAACTTGTTTTAATCATTGCGTTAAAACTTTGTACAAATTATTGAAAACCTATGCATGTACTGCAAACAACAAGACAAAGCTACTAATAATAAACAGTTGTACCAACAAAAATGTTTTCTCGCTGCTGCGCGAAATTCATGGTCTCTATATGTCACAACACATGCAATATAGCAGGGTAAACTGAAGTCTTACTGGGCAATGATGTTAAATCACTGGGGTTCATAAACAAATGCAATAATTTAGACTATACTGCTGTCATTCTTTGGCGAGGTACATCGATTTGTTATGGCCCTTTTTTATATTTCTGCTGATATACGAATTGTGGCAACTCCCACCATGGCATCTGCACCGGAATGCACCTTCAGTATCCATTCCAAGTTCCACTTATGGGGTGGTAGATTGTTGTCCTTCACTAGAACCATGTCACCAGGCTGAGGGTTGGGGACTCGTTGCCTCTACTTCGGTCTTTGCTGACGACTGTACAGGTATTCTCTAGACCAGCGAGTCCAAAAATGTTGCAAAATCTTCTGGACATATTGCCATCGAGAAAGTCTTTTCATTGACAACACCTTCAAATAAGCATCATCTTTGGTTATGAGTGCAGTGCCGATAAGGAAATGACCAGGTGTTATAGCAGAGAGATCAATGGGATTTGAAGACATAGGAGTAAGAGGACGGGAATTCAAGCATGCTTCCACTTGTGTTAGTACTGTATAGGTCTCTTCAAAATTAAGACAAACTTATCCTAGGACTCGTTTCATGTGGTACCTACTTCATAGACTTTACTGCTGCCTCTCACAGACAGTCAAAATGGGGAGAACGATATGGAATAAAGTGTCAAAGGTAAAAGAAAGTCTTGTAGTTGTGTTTTATGGAGTTCTGATGACAAAAGTAGACATAACTCTTTGAGTTCTCGATTCGCTCCCTTAAATCTTGTAGCATTGTCAGAAAAAAATTAAGAAAATTTCCATGTCTGCTAATGAATCGTTTCAGTGCTCCCAGAAATTATTCAGTGGTAAGATTTCCGATAAGCTCTAGGTGGACCACCTTGGTATAAAAGCAAACAAAGACTGCCACATATGCCTTAACCAGCATACTACCATGTCTGTGGCTTGTCCATATGCAAATTGGTACATTGAAATCCACACCACTGAACAAGAATGGCCGACTTGGGCCCTTGGGGTAATTCCTTCACAGGGTAAATTCCCCATAATTTGTTCTGGTGACTTATGATTGTTTCGCGAACATGTTACACATTGATGCACAATTTGCCGTGTTAGGTTATGTCCACCCAGAAGCCAAAACTTCCTTCGTAGTGACGCCAACAATTGCTGAGGACCTGCGTGGAGTGGTTTCAAATTTTCTTACCTTGCCAGTAGTCGAGGCAATGCACTTTTGGCGGGTAAAACTGTAGGATATATTTCGTCATATGATAGGTTTGAGATTTGAATTCCTCCATCTACGCTGTTGAGTTTATGTTCGTCAACAAATGGGTTCAGACTCTTCAATTTTCTCTGTCTGTTGATTTCATTTTCTCAGGAGAGATCATGGTATTCCTTTCTGAAGAATTCTGATTGAACCATCTTGATGAGGTATCTTTTTACGTGCTGAATCTCTTGAACTGATATGGGCTGTATTCAGAAACAATTTTAGTTATGGTTTAAAAGATGGTCATGGTTTAAATCGCCATGTTTAGTCACTACTTGCGATTTTCCGTATTCAGAAAGCGCAATTAGAGGCGACTATTTTAGTATGGGTTTAACAAGTCATGGTTTAAGTTAGTCAAGGCGGGTAACTAGTTTAAGGTGTGACTAACCTGAATATTTGCCCGGTTTGGAACAAATATGGCGCCATCTTATCATTTAATTTATCACGACATGTATTTTATGGCAATTCGAAAAATCTAAAATAAAGTAGTAGAGAATGCCGTTTTCTTAAATTATATCCTAGCAGTCAATTGTATTTACAGAACAATCCCAGATAATGTTCTAATGAATATAAATTATCTTGCCTTTTAGGATTAATTTTACCATAACGTGTTATATTTTACGAAGTTAAAACATTTCTAAAACAATTTAAAAGCAAAATTAGTTTGTCTTTTCTGTTACGAAGTCTTCTCCGTTACTGCATATTGTATTTTGACGCAACTGCTGTTACACGTAATAATATTGACAACTCACAAGCAACATAAGCAAAAATACTTCAGCAGACGATGGAATGAGAATACAACGCTTGGCTAATCGTCATGGCAACGGGCAGTTTTGCGATGTTGCCAAACCTTTCAAATGTCTTAAACTGTGACTAGTTAGTCACTGTTAATCATGGTCTAAAGTTACATTAAAAGTGCTTCTGAATACGATTTGTTAGTAGTTCTTAGTCAGGGGTTCAGACGTGGTCTAGTTAATCTGTACTTAGACCAGGTTTAGACCTGGTTTAACGAAATGTTTCTGAATACTGCCCATAGAGTTCCATGCTTCTTCTGATCTAGAATTCTTAAATTGTTAATAAATCGCAAACAATATGTGGTTATCCTGCTTAACTTGGAGAATGATGAGTATTTTTTAATCAGGTTTAGTGACTGGATAGATGCCAAAACTTTGATTTTCTTCTTCTTCTCTGGGTGTTTCTATCAATGGAAATGTTATAACCACATGCCCATCCACTTTGCCTGGCAGCCATGATGGTCCTTGCCACCACTTTCACATGTCCAAGATTTGCAATGCCATCAGATCCCACGAGATGTGATCTGTAGAATTCTCCTCTGTGTTAACGTTAACATACTTCCATTCACAACAGACAGTTTTTGCACTTCTGCAGCAACATTAGCCTCAAAAGTCTTCAACTGTAATGATGAATATCTTAGCCATGCCAACACTACTGTAGAGTCAGAGCAGAGAATGGGTTGGGACTCTTTTTCCTTTTGTGTCAGTTGTGCAAGCAAGACTGCTGCATAGATTTTTAAACGTGGTAGTATTTGTTATTTGAGAGGTTCTAATCGCGATTCTTAAAATAACAGTCTTGAAGTCACTTTTCCATTTTGCTCTCTTGCATCAGTTGTAAATGCAGGCTCCGTACCCCTTTTCAGATGCGTCACAAAACCGAAAGATTATTTATTCTATGAAATCCTCCACAACCCAGTGTGGCACTTGCAGAGCTCTTAGATATGGTAGCTCTGAACAGAATTGTCTCCATGCTGAATCTAAGCTGGCAGGCAGTGATTCATCCCAATCAAATTTTAGTTCCCACAATTGTTACAAGAACATTTTTTCTCATAGTATTACTCTCACTATTAGTCCTAATGAGTCAAATGTCCTTGTTGTTTTTGAGAATGTAGATGGTTTGGTGACTCGCTCTTCGTGATCAATGTCTTGTATGAAGAATGTGAAAACATCATGACGTGGATTCCATAGGAGACATAAACTCCTGAGTTATTTTTTGACAAGATGTGACATGTTTCCTGGTCTTCAGGTGAGACTTGTGATGCGACTTCAGGTTTATTGGAACATCCCTTCCTCAGATTGAAACTACCACGTTGTAGAATTTAGATAACTGCAGCTGTAATTCTTGTATTTGCTCCTCAGTATCTGCACCTGTAAGTAGGTCATGAACGTAGAAGTCCATAAGAGGAAACCTTCGATGTTCTTGGAAATTTTTTTGCTTCCTCCTTTGCCAGTTGCTGAAGACATCTAGCTGCAAGAAATTGAGCACTTTCAGTTCCATATGTACTAGTGTTTAATCTGTATATCCGTAATTTTTCTTGAGGATGTTCCCTCCAGATGATTCTCTGTAAATTTCTGTCTTGGCAATGTACCTGAATTTGCCTGTATATTTTTCAATGTCAGCTGTAATCACTAAGCAGTGGCTTCTAAATCGAATCACAATTAAAAACATGTAATCCTGAATTCTGTGTCTGACCATGAGAGCATCGTTAAGAAACAAGTCAGATGATGATTTGCATGATGCATCATACACTACTCTTAAGCTTGTAGTTGAGCTAGTTTTTTTTAACACTGTGATGTGGAGGATAGAATGTTATGTTGAGAGTGGCTAACTTTGAAACATGAATTAGTTCCATGTGACCTAAATCTTGGTATTCTTTGATGAACTTGGAGTATCATTTAGGAAGACTTTAGTCCCTTTCTAATCTTCTTTCTAAATTTTGAAATCGACGAAATGATGTGTCAGAAGAATGTCCTAGTTTGGTGATGTTTTCATTTACTACTAGTCTTACATAATATCAAAAATGTTCGTCCCGTCTGCAGTTTCCGCGAATTGCTCTTTAAAGGCTTGCTGATACAATGTATGGCTGGGTTTAGTTGAGCAATCCTCAATGTCCCAAAACTTCCTAAGTTGTTCATGCATGGTTTTGTGGTGCTTAACAAACACAAATTAGACATTTTGTTTTGGGACTCAACATGAACAGTCCCCGAAACAACACATCCCAGCAATGTTTTTTGAATAAACACAATTCCTGTTATGGGTCTGAACTGGCCAATAAAAATATGTTCAAAATACAACTCTGCACCAATTAGCATGTTTATGGCTTGAGAACGATTAAAATCTGGATTAGCCAAATTAATATTTTGCAGAATGTTCCAATCATATACGTTAATTGTCGCATTTGGTAGTTCCGATGTGATTTTTAGCAAAACTACGAAATTATGTGAGGTTGAATAGCTGGTAAACTTTGACTGAATGCTTACCTGAATAGTGCATACGGACCTTCTAGCTATTAAGCCAATACCTGAAATGGATGCTGAGTTCTTGGTTTGTTTCAATTTTAACATTTGCACAAATTTTGTAGTAATGAAGTTCGATTGTGATACATAGTCTAAGAGCACCCTGCATGGGTGTGTTTGGCTGTGCATATATAAGACATGCACAATAGCTCTAGACGGCAAGTCATGAACAGTTTTCACTGATTTTACATGAGCATTTACAGATGACGTTTGTGAATCAGATGTAAATGGTGATGCTGACGTGTTGAAGATGTTATGTCATATCCTTGTCATTAAGTGAATTTGCTGACATGTGAAGCAAACTATTGTGTATTGCGTTATATATTCTACATGATCCTGATCTACAAATATTGGCCTGGTGACCAATCTTCAAATAGTTTAGACAACGGTTTAAGTTTTTTATAGTGCAGTACCACTCTGAGACTAGCATTTTCTTGAAAGTGTTACACTGAAAGATTTGGTGTAACCCATCACACAATTTACATTTCGTGGTACAACCTACTTGTGCTTCAGTATTTTGCTTGCGTGCAGTAGGCTCAAATGGAGGTTTGATTAATGGTGTAGTATTGGTTGTACCGTTTAGTCCCTTGTTTATGGTTTCTAACATTTGACATCTTTGCTGTAAGAATTTGGATAAATCTTCAAATGTCAGAAGTTCAAAAGATGAATTCTCAGACTCCATGCTCTCAGGGTGACTGCATCAAGTTTTGATGATAGCATATTGCAAGGGAAGACATTCTCTTCCTAAAATTTCATTTCATTAAAATACGCTGGAGGACGGTTCATTAGGCTATGTAGATATCAGTGAGGTTTCGGTGATTACTGAAAACTGCGCACTAAACGCTCAAAATTTTTTTAATAAAATACCTAAAACCAACTAAAAAACCAAAACGAATTTCAGAAATTTTTTAATAATATTTTTTCAAATACAATCCTAAGTACTTCACTTTAACTCTAGCTCATCTTAAACTCCCGTTTCAAATGCGCTGTTAAGCAGCAATTCAAGTTCGATTAAGCCTTGTAGGCCTACTTGTTGGTAGGCATCAACAAACTATATAAATCTCGTTAATTTAGCCTTTGTTTGACCACTTTTTCGACTAGTCATTTCATATCTGCCATGCCCTTTCATGCACCAGGTAACAAATATGAATTTATACAGATGACCCTGGCTAGGTTGTGTATGCGTGCGAGGACCAAACAAGTTGAATAACACAAGCGAAAGCAATGCACTCACTACATTTCGATATGTTGTAAATGGCCGGCGTTTTTATTTTCTGGCATCTGCTTCATGTCATTTCATAGCACAAAATACGCTCATCGCATCCGGTTTCGGAGGCCCAAATGTTTTCTGAATATTGTGATAAATTAAATTCTACTATTTACTGTTCATCTTTGTATCAACTTATTTTTAATTATTACGTTAAAACTAAGTATAAAGTATTGAAAACATACACACGTACTGCATACAAGAAGGTATTGCTGCTAATACTAAACTATTGTAACAGCAAAAATGTTTTCTCGCTGTTGCACGGCATTCATAGTCTCTATATGACCCTGGTCACAACACATTCAGTGTAGCGTGACGCAGAGAAGTTTTAGTTTTATATCCCTGCATGATGCTGCTACTTGGTGGCAGCACTATGAACCAAGTCATCAACATCTGTAATTCAGTATATTCTAGTCATACAACCATGTGTTAAGCACGAGCTAAAACAAATGTTTAATCATTACGCACATACGTGATTTTTTCTGTGAATAGTGTTGGTCATAAAGCATTATTGATACAGCACTTTTTTTATATTTTTAAGTTTTGAAAAATTGTGTATTAAAATATTGTTTAGTGTATTAATAACAATAATTGTATATTAACATTGATTTGTTTATATAATAAATACATCCGAATAGTTTTAAGATGTATAAAATTAAGGAGTATTTTATTTATTTCGATTCTTTCAATAACTGTAGAAGTTTTGAAGTTTAAAAAGCTATAAATACAACTAAAATTAAATATTTAAGAATCCGTCACACAAACGATCCCTTGTAAATACATAATAACAGTTTAAAATTACTGCTGGCTCTTAACAGTGAGTAGTAGTTAAATGATCGCTCAAAACCCAACTTTAAATATACACGTTTTTGAAAGTCAGTACGGAAAAACTATAAAACAACTAATCTAGATACTGATATCTGCCAACTTTATGAGCAAACTTTTATCCTAATGATGCACTGGTTAAGCATACTCTGTTGCGCCGCAAGTAAATGTACGAGATTTTGGCGTATGCGACTGTTCTTCAAAAGATGGTACTCTAAATAAAAAATTGTTTGCTCAGAAAGTCGGCAAAGATTATTCTTTAGGATTGCTGTTTTTTCCTGTTTGTTTTAGTTGCAAATTGGCTTCTATGAATCTATAATTTTTCGGTGCAGAGCGGTCTTAAGCGTCATAGTTGTGCGAAGTCCCCCATATAACAGCGGCAGTTCGTAGGTGTCTTCGTAGCACGATAGAATTTGAGCGAAATGAATAATCACACAAACGACAAGTTGGCTGACATGTATCTCTTTTATGGTTCAGTTAACTGTGACGTCCTCTCCGCTAGGTGGATTTGTACAGAGCACTAACGTCATCGCAACTTACCAAGACATGCGTTCTTTACACGTTTTACTGTCAGCTCGGCTTACTTGATGCGCTGGGCCACGATTAAAATACACTACCTGCAATTTACACCGACGCAGCTGTAATTCAGGGACTCTAGTGTATAAATTAGGTGATTTTCCAAATAATTACTTGCAGTGCTATTTGTCAGAATAATTAAAAAGTAATTAATTTTATAACTTACGCGTTTTTAATTCAGTACTATATAGATTTGCGTCGTCTGTGAACTACCATAAGTGGGGGTGATTTTGGGATAATACAAAAAAAAATTATTTTACATACATGATGATCTTAAATGAAGAAATTTCCTTGTGTTTAATTCCGAATGAATCATATCCCCGTTGCATTTAATTATCATTTACTCACAGTTGATAAATATAATATAGTATAAACGGGTTCCAAATTCCCCCCACGGGTCGCAAGTCACTCTTGCTTATGGTATGGGAGTATTCTTCTCACGTAATGTTTCTTTTTTTTTCCTGCATTCCAAGATGAAAACTGAGCTATTGCGCAGTGTTGATTGTTTTTCCTAGAATGGGGAGTTCGACTGGGACGAGGTGACGCAGGGCTATGTGTTGACGTCGAACTGTTATGGTGTGATGCCCTCAATGTTACTGGCGGGTCGCCTGGCCGAATTATGGAGTCCCAAGCTCTTGTTCGCCATATCAACGTACGTGGGTGTGCTGTTACAAATACTGGTCCCCATCACCGCCAGGTGGAGCGTGAACGGTCTCATCGTCACGCAGTTCGCAGCAGGCCTTTTCATGGTGAGTTTCTGCCCAGGAAATACAGAGTGTAAGGTGTATAAATTATAATGGTTTAAAAATTACAATAAAACACGCTTTTGTACAATTAAACTAAAAAGCTCGAAGTTTGAAATCTATTTATTTTTTTAACAGCGATCAGTATAACATAATATTTTTTCAAAGTTTAAAATAAGAATAGAGCTATTGGCCAAAAAATGTACTTTAACGTTAAAATTCTTGGGTGCTTGACATAATTTGTCATATATTTTTACCACTAGCTTTTCGAAAAGACCGAATCATTATAAAATGTAAGTATAGAACACCCCACGTTTATTTTGAAACGAAATGGCATACATAGGTAATGATTTGTTTCAAAAGTGTTTGTTTAAAGATTTGGATTTAAAAAAAAAATGCTTCTCTCTAGCATCTAGATGGCATTCCTTTTTTATAATGAATAAGAATACCACTCTATAGCTACGTAAGATTTTTATTTTCTTCGATTCTTAATTAGTTTACGATATTTCTTTAATTCGTAAGTCCGTAAGTGGATGAAAATTTAACTTAATTATTAAACACTTCGAAATAGTTCGCTGTAAACAGACATATCTATTTTCTACTTGGGGATTTCACCCTGTAGTAAAGCAAAGTATAGGCGACCACTTCCACGTTCCTTGACGTTGATCTTAATTTTTTCTGAAACTACCGAAAGCGATAACAGTTTCCCATTATATCGGAAAATCGAAATATTCCAACGCCAGTTTCTTTAGGAATATGTCAACCTATAGGGATATACAGTTTAGTTACTGCGAAAAATGGGTAACATGACAAAGTATAATAAACATTAGGACAGTTCCACTAGAATCGATAATTTGAGAGTAATTTACTACAAGTAGAGATGCGAGTAGCCTAGCATTCACATGGGACATACATTGATTGTAATGGAAAATATTATCACAAAACGCTGTGTTTCCCGAATTCACAGGAACATGTCCGAAATGGACAAAAAAGGCAGTATTTCCAATCTAAGTTTACAATTATTGCGCATTCGTATAACAAATGTTTACGATATTACACTTACATTCAGTAAGGAAAGCACCAATAATGCAGGTAACTATTTGTAAAATTATGACTTGTATATAAGTACATCGCCACGGAATAGCTTTAACAAATAATTTTACCATGTCATTGCAAATGAATGAAAATACACGTCGCGCCTGCTGAACATTTGCTAATGCATATCACATTTCATACGTGCTCCGCTGGCAACATAACTCTCAGGGTTTTAGTACGGGATCGAAACATCTTATACGTTTGAATTTTCTTAAGGCGGTCGCCTATGTGGACGTACTTTGCGCATTTGAGGCATAGAAGGGCGGAAGTAGTAAAGACGACAAAACGTGCACATTTCGTCTCTTCCTAGCCTCTAAGCGCAAGTCACTGAACTAGTGTGAAGTCTTCTCGCCGACGTCGTGCCTCTATGAGATACACAGTTGTAGCATTGTCTTTTAACGACGTAATGTTGTAGATAAATATGTATTGTATACGCCTATACATTTTGAAATTATTTGCGCTAAGACGTTTTTACTTTGAAAAAAAATACCGCAAAAATAGCAATTTTTGCCCACTACAAAATATGCTTTAATGAATAGTAGTGAACCTAAAATACGTATACACTCGTGTAAAGTTCTTTGAACGCTATCCGTACATGCTTATATAATCTGATACCACACTCATACGTTGGAACAGATTTCGGATAATCTTGTGATAGCCGAAGCTTTGATCATCTCTCAGCGGCATAGGCAGAGGGCAACCTTATCGTACAGTGGAGGATATAACTTGCACATATAACATCTCGTTGAGGCAATCCTGACTACAGAACTGATCTGTGCACTTGTTATACCTATATATTTATTAAACGTTTCAACTTGTTGAACTTTATAAACAGAAAAATATTAATAATTATAGATGCCGTGTACATCAGTTAATTTTAGTACCGGTGTATCAAACAATTAATTACACGATATGGATATTAAAATTTTTAATCCATCGTAAGTGTTTATTACCACAGTGACATTAGAACTGATATTTTGCAAGCGATTATCACGTCGCTGTTCCCAAAAGAATAGCTCACATTTTCCATTTGCAAAAAACACTAGGTTGCTTTTAAAAACCGAAAGCATTCGAGTGTGGTCAAAAGCGGAAATTAAACGTGAAATACTCACCGCAAGAATAGGATTTCTCAGTGAAAGTAATTAATCGGGCATACATTATTACACTTAAAGTCTAAGTAATTTTTCTTTCTTCACGCATATTTGTTTTGAAGATTCTATTTACATTATATACTACCCTGCATAGTCAGCTTCCATTTGCTCGGAAAGCTTATGGCAGAGTCTCGGGTAAATTATTTTGTTATTTATTTTTGCTTAGCCAGTATTCATTTCCCCGATATTCCTGCCATATGCTATAATCTTACCGATTGGAATTTGTAATTTATTTTTATGTATAGCGTATTTTAAATTCATAGTTGTATGGACTTGTCACAGAAGGTTTCAAACCTATGAAAATAAAGAAGAAAAAAAGGGAAACATATGATTTAATTACGCGGGAATCAAACACAGTGCTTCTTCATATTCTATGACTAAGTACGCAACCAAATACATAATGAAGATAGGTTTCAGTGTACCAACTTTTGCTGGAATCAGTATATTGATAGACGATATAAAACAGTTCAAAACACGTAAAACTTTTACTCTTAGCTGGCGATATCGTGAGTGGTTTTTTGTCCTTCTCGTGTATACGTATTGACAGTGAAAAATTTTATCGGGATTTGGTTGTTGTCTTAGTGTTCTATCTTCTTTGCTTGTCCATTACTATTTGCGCTATATGCTGTAATATCCATATTTTACTCGCTGTGTTCTGCGATATTGTAGTGTGCAAATTTATGATTATTTATTAATTTTCTCGCTGTACATTTATACGTGATAAGTAATCCCAGAACACCACTGCCAATTAATTACCAAGATTAATAAGCATGATTTTTGTCTTAAAGGGTTGCTTTAAAAATTTGTCCGTTGTGAAGAAACTAAATTTGAATTGTAGCCTGTTCCTTACTTGAAACCTGTATTCAAGCTGGGTTGACTGAGCCATTCAGGCATTACAACTGCCTTGTTCATTATACAGACACTAAGACAGCGGTTACACGGGCCTCGGAACTAGTTTAAATTAAACTTGCTCTGCCGTACGTGCTGGTCACACGGTGTCTGAAGTACTTCATATCGTTGCTGCTTCCTATTCAAACTGAACAAGTTGTTAAGGTTCTTTACCTAAACAACAATCTCTATGCCTTACTGTGATTGGCACGTTAAACGTTAAACACCCTATTTTTTCTATGTTAAACGTCAACAAGCATTGCGCACAAGATGGCTGACAACCCCGTGTTATGTTGCAGCAGCGGAAATTAAGTTATTAAAATGTTTTGTTGGCTACGGATCAGTAAAAATAGTTTCATATTAAAATATGAGCCTTTCTATATATTTGCAATGGAAAATTAATGTATGCCATTTCCAGTACTCTTGTATGCATGAAGCAGGCACGTGGTCGTTTGCGGTAAAAGTAACTTTTCGAAAATCCTTGCCACGTTTCATAAAGTTTAATATTGGTTTAAATGTGTTGTGTTACGAAGAATTTTTGTCACCACATAACACATTGCACCAACATATATGAGTGTGTGACAAACTTTGGGACGGGGTAAGTAGGGCTTTCAAAAGGTTATGTTTATCGCGACCGACGCCACTTTTAATATGTAAACAAGTGAGTTCAAAAAATATAATTTAAATTTGACGTGTCTCCAGCTACTTTCCTCTGTTGACCTTTTGTACATAGCTTAAACGGTTAAACCAAACATAACCTCAAAACAATAAACTATCGTAACAAAACACAATCGATTTTGACTGCGACTATCGAGTACCGCGTAACCACTTGAGCTGTACACTGAACGTGTCTAAAAATGGCTGACTAAACCTCTTTCGGTTATCTACTTCAGGCCGCCGTGTAACCGCAGCCTAAGGTACTCACTCGTTATCGAAATAGTTATTTGTAAGGAATAACATGACTGAATACTTCATTGTTCACAGGGTGCTCCATCACCAGCACTGAATGCAATGATATCATCTTGGTTCCCGCCTGAGGAAAGACAGTTATTATCAGGTATCATGTTATCTGGTGAGTCGTGAATTAATTCATTACTTAAATTAATCCTTACGAAAAACTAAAGTGATTGTGCAGCATTACCTTTAAATTGCTAAAATCGTATGTGCTGTAACTGGTACAACGGTCACAAAACAAAAATAAATTCTTAAATTGTATAAATATAAGCGATGACGTTGAAACAAATCGTGCTTATCTGTGTTCGTCTATAGTACAATTTTTCCAGGTCCTGGTATTAGACGTAAACTGCAAGGTTCATTGTAGTTATGTGATGATGTTGCGGAATCGGTAACTTCGAAGTCATAATTTCAAATCTTTTCCTTCCACTTGTGTAACGAATTACGTAAAAACCAAGTTAGTTGACTAGATGGTTTTCCACAAGATATAAACAGACCCTGTCTTAATAATTGTTAATAAATGTTGTAGTGGAAAATTGAAAATTTAATTTAAACTTTGCATTTATGCTTGTATTAAAATTAATTTTAATTAACTGATTAATGCATAATATATGCTACACTTGAAATCAATGAATTTCGGAACAATTAACGACTATTCGGAACACATAGTTTATATGTTTTATAATGAACACACTTAGAATGAGAAGATGTGCCAACGAGGAAATTTCTCTAAATTTAAATTAATTTTATAACATTTCAGTAGTACAGTTTCACTCTAACATGTATCCATTTGAACTTATTGCTGCTAAGGTTGGTGGAATATTTATCCACTTGAAAAGTAGCATTTCTCTTCCAGGTATGTATTCTATGTAACACATGTTCCATGTTCTCTGTATACTAATAAACAAGGGACTAACAGACTGTACTGTATCTGCGAGCAGCTGCCAGCATCGGTGTCATCGCAGCGAACAGCCTGACGGGAGTAATTGTCGACTCCCTTGGCTGGGATTATGCCTTCTACATTCAGCCGTCCTTGCTCTTCGTGTGGTCGTTGGCATGGTTGTTCTTTGCCTACGACACCCCAGACAAGCACCCGAGGATCTCTAAAGAGGAGCTTGCCTACATTGCTGCCAACAACGTAAAAGACCAGTCACAGGCAAGTTACGCCCCTTGGCTACCGCAGGCACTTGATGCTAATGTCGCGTGCTTGTATTGTGCGCGCGAGTGCTTAAACTCTTGATAAAGTTTTCTCTTTCATATAATTGTGGAGTTTAAATTTATTACTGCATGTAAAACCATAACACTTTCATGACAGTTGTGATAAATATAATATATAAATAAATATAAGTAAAATGCGCATGTGACACATTTTCATTAAATCTCATTCTAGTATTTACAAAACAAGGAACAGGTTTCATTGGCAAAAGATACAATTAACAATCAGAAAATGAAAAGGCTTACTGTCATCTTGATTCGCTGTCAGTGTGAGTGAAGGAATTACAGTAGTTTTTTTTACGTTATAAAAACTGAATATATAAACAGAGTAGCTTTTTAAGACGTTCAACTCATATGTTATTACTGAAACGTAATCCAGGTGAAGGAAACGAAGTCAAGTATGGTGATCTACCGCCTGCATTTACTACTTGTATATCAACACTGTACAAGGGACCGCGGTGGTCAAATGGAGCAGCTGGGCCATGTGCCCTGGGGTTCGATTTCTGACCGGGGAGGTGAAATTTACTGATATCTCCTCGGGTTCAGAAATTGGTGTTTGTGTTCATCTAATCTAATTACAACACGTCACCATACAATTACAATCTACAACATACAAATTACTAATTAATGATTACAAGAAGTACAAAATTAGGAAAAAAATGGTCATAACGTTCGCCTCCATGGCTACCCGGTTTCGATTCCAGGCGGAGTTATTCCCCGGACTTTCGAATGTAGGAACCTTGTCGAACGACGCCATTGGTCTGTGGGTTTTCTCGGGAATTTCCGTTTCCTCCACCCCCTTATTCCTGCGCTGATCCATACTCACCTATGCCACTCCTCATCAACTCTAAAGACCTCGAAGTTAAGCGCTAGCCAAAATTATCACTCACTCACCACGGTACATCTATAACTGCCCTTAAAATTTGTCAGACATAGTTACTTACACCGACGTGTATTTTACTATTACTATCTTTACTTATTGAATTATTAAATTATTTTTCTCTGTTTTATATTTATTGACTGAATGCTGTGTGGCCCCTCATTACTAGCTTGTTACCTAATACCCTAAAATGAATGTAATTAAGAAAGGGAATATGTAACTTAATTCTGAGAATTATAACACTTCATTATTAAGTTAGTATGTTTTTAAGCGTAACTTCTCCGAAGATTGTGTAAAACATTCAAGGAGCTGTAGAAATTATAACCAAGGCTTAACGTTACTTAAATAACTCGAGTGAACCCACCGAATGCAATTTTTACAAAATATTTAATAGTTAATTTTTATAAATGTAGATGCAATTCTCAGTGTGTGAACGTAACTAAATGATACTGCCTTTTAGATAAGGGTACACAACGTACGGCTTTTTACCTAATTACAACTCCCTCTCTTGTAAATATTGTACAATGTATTTTGTACTACTTATAAACTAATATTTACGTATGCTTTAACCCGCAGACGGTATCCAGACTACCATGGAGGGAAATGTTGACTTCAGCACCCACTTGGGCTCATCTTTCGATGGCACTAGCACCCAGCTGGGTCATGTATACTTACGTAAACAACCTTCCCACTTACATGGTGGACACCTTACATTATAGCTCGACCCAGGTCAGTAATTTCATACCTGTCTAGTTATGTAAATCGTTTATATACAAGTATATACATTCTCATTTTCTATTACGTTTGCTTCCCGGTGTACATAACCGAAAATTAATATTGGCATGTGGTACTTAATGTAACTAGAAATGTTGGAAACTATTTCAATATTAACATCTCTTTCTGAAAAAAAAACTACTGCAATTGCATAAGCACGTAAAAATTCACAACTTTTGTTCCATTTTGTTGAACGTTTTTTTTTTTTTAAGATAGCTGCCTTTATTAGGCGTAAGGAATTCATTTTAAATGTGGAATTTGAGATTATAATTAAAGTTATTCTCATAAAATATTGGTTTTATAATTATGTAATAAGATATGTGAATTAAGATCGTAAATCGTAATTAAACAAAACAAAATCAGTAATAGGGTTTTAAAAACAAACGAAAACGACAGCCCATTTTCATCTTTAATGTGACCCACGGTCTAAGAGGAAGAGGTCTTGAACTACGTATGCTCTCCAGCAAGAGAAAATGACTCCCTTTTTGTCGCCGAGCTCTAGTAGTAATTTGGTGGAAGATTTGTCTTGTTTATATCTGGTGGCGTTACAATTCTTGCAATTATTTAATATATATATATATATTAATAGGGTAAGCAGATAGAGTAGATATGTTTCATGCCATAAATGCATTTTAATGTGTGAAACAGTTTATATAAGTCGTCTGAAGAAAACTATTGTGTACTATTGTTTTAGTAAACACATTCGAATAAAATCTATTCTTTCCTGCCCTACAAAATTTTAGAATCGTTGCAATGTGTGTCTACATGTAAAATATTAAAAAATTAATTTTATGGTTATAAAATGTATTAAATGTATTGCAATACAAAAATAAATTTCTTTATTTTTCTTCTATATAATATACGCAATTCCGATAACAACTTTATATTTTAAGCTATGCCAAATACAAAACAAGGCTAACGTTCCACCAAATTACTACTAGCGCTCGGCGACAAAAAGGGAGTCACATTTTATTCCTCAGTGTCAAAACCTCTACTTTCATAGACCGTGATGCAACGTTTTCTGAACGGTTACTACAGTTGTTATCCATAAAATATAATATGTGATGAAATAAGAAAGAATCAAACTATCAAAGATGAATCAGAAGACAACATGTACGTTATGTCTAAGCTGCTAAAATTAGAACTGTAGGCTGATATCATATTCTCCTAAACAGCTCAAGTTCTAAGAATAATATTTCAAAATGAAGTGCATGCAAGAGGATGTCCATAGCGAAACATCACAGTACATCTTTATAGATGTTATTACTGTGAAAGCGTAAACGAAATAGTTTAAAGACATCAGAACATGTAGAAGTTTTTTATATTTTCTTAAATGCATTTACCACGATGCTTGCCTATATTTACAAGAAAAAATTGTATATTTAATCAATATTTACGCAAATACTTCATGACATGTTAAATGTACACTAATAATGGAAATTGATCTGAGATACCAAATATTTAAAGTTGTGTCTCGTAAATTATTTCTAAGTTAAAATTGTAATTATTGTTACAATTTAGTGTAAGACACGCACAGAGATGGAGGTCTTTAATTAAATAAAAATGTAAGTAAGAAAACCTATTTCTTTACAACTATCTACGCCAAAATGTCTTAATTTCTATGTTCTTTATAATTATTAAATATATGTATTTGTAAAAGTCACCAGTATGTTACAAGAAGAAAGTAAACAAAACAAATAATTATCACATATATTAGCATTACAAGATCTACATAATAAAATCTCAGCCCTCTACTCAAGTTACCGTACATAAAATGTCTCTCTGACCACTCACAAATTGTGGACCCAATTTCCTTGTTTGGAACAACCCGAGAATTTAAAATGTTTGTTGCAATGGGAGATTACACTAAGAATGTATACGTTTGTGTACATACGCCATTGCTCATGTTTTGTTGACCAAAATTATGTTAAAAGACAAAGTACAAAAAAAATAACAGAAAAAAAAATCCTAGAGGAATTAAGTCATGATTTTTGTACTCTTAAACCCTTGGAACACACCCGTCGCACCATTCCTTGCGGTAAACAATCTCGCCGAAAACTCTTCAGTACTACTCGCAACCCGTCAGTATTGCCACGACTCACACAAGAGGCCATTTGGCAGAACTCTTTCACTGTCTGTGGCACAGCTCCCTTTTATATTCCTAATCAAAAGTCCAGAAATATCGCGGCAAGCCTTTATCTCGAAGCTCCTAGAATCGTGTCGCATCAGGGTCAAAGCAGCATCCAGCAGACGAGAGTACACCTAGGAATACTCTAGGCCGTGATATCTACTGTCAACTGAGTCTTAAAGAGTGTAGTCTCCTGGTTTGAAATTTGTGAGAATTTTGTGTAGGGAAACCCAAGCTAATGGAAATGCATTTGGAGAAACCAGTTTTGAAGATAAATTCTTCAAACAAAAACCAATTTGTGATAAATGTTATTGTGAATCACTGTTCAAAGCAAAATATATTAATTTACTTTTTACTTTTTTTCATTATGTTGTTAAACTTTCCAAATGTGTCAGAAATAAAAAGGCTTCAGCAGGCAAGAAGTACGGATTTTTGTAAAAAAATTAAAAATAGTCCGCGGTGGCATATATCTATCTTAAACAGGAACAAAGAAAAGCGAATATGGTAAAAAATATTTTGTAGGGGCAAAGTGTACAGGAGAGCGAACATACCATCGCTGGGAAGATAGCCATCTATCGTGCGCAAGGGGGCGAGCCGCAGACTATGTCAATGTGAGCGAAGAAATAAGCAGTAAGATAATCTCCTGAGGATGCAGGAAAGTAAATTATGATGGTGGGGAAAGGTGGCATTTGTCCTTGAGTTTTCTACTTTTTTTATGACAGCAGCGGAACAGAATTCCACCGACACTGATACTAATTCAAGTTCTCATCTTCCCTCCCCCTACATGTAATTTATTTTTAAAATGGAACTTTGGCCTACGAAAACGTGATATTAATTTATGTAATTTACCTGAGAAGCGTAGCTAAATATTTGTGTGTCGTAATTCATATTCGTTTACATTTGCAGCGTTACTTGCTTCGTCTCTACAAACGGAAGATAAAGATTACTGTCAATCATATAAAACAGAAAATTACGTAAAATGTATTAATGTTTTGTAGAGATCTTTTTCTATCGTGAATTTATCAATATATTTATTGAAATAAAAAAAATATTCATCTGTGGGGGAGTTTCGAAACTAAAAATGTTTGTGTGGAAGGCAGCATGCTATCATATCTATCAAACGTAGCCCGAAAATATTATATTTACTGTATATTATGTGGAAATTCCTGTTTTTTCAGTTACTGTCATTTCGTTTTGTGTTTGGTCGAATTAGTCACTCTGAGATTGTTTCTGCTAGTATTACGATTAATATATTATTCTGATTAACGTTTTATATCCCCTAGTTGTCACAGAATCTCATATTTTGTAAGTCGAGATAGACATTTGAGTAACCGCCATCTTATCGACCAACAGTACTTACTTCGTTCACTTATTTCGTATACGAGTTCAAGATAGTGGAGCAAAGCATAACTCTTTTCAACTAGACCAGATCGTATGCGAATCTGACCATTCGAAACAGCTTGTACACGAATGCTCGAGTTGTATTTTCCAGTATAGGCCCCCAAAAGGTGGTTGTCGTGGCACACACAAAGGGTAACATGAGACGGACAGTGCACATGGAGGCAGGGTTGCCATATTGGGCGGAATTCCGCCAATTGGGCTACTTTTCATGTGCTCATGGCACTGTAAAATACTGTGTTGGCGGCCGTTTGGGCTACGAAAACAAATTTTATTTTGCTTCCGCCTCCCAAACTGCCATTAGTTTATTATAGCATGAACTGTGGTTCTACCATGAACCCATAAGAACACACCAGTATTAAAAAAAAAAAAAATTATTACCTCAAGATAAATAAAGAAGGGGGCTTTATTTATTGACGTACACTCTTCCATTAAATCAATCCATCATCTAGACATAATAGTCATACATATAAGGATTAAACCATAAATTTAGAAATTGTGTTGCAATTGACAGCCTTATTTACTGTAATGAGAATTTAAAAACCAGGCAAATAAAAACCATACATTTTTGCCATGTTAGGCTACAAGTTAGTGCAAGATTTGGCGGTGAAGATTTAAAATCATCTGGCAACCCTGCATGTAGGTCTTAACTCTGCCGCTGCTGTATCTTCTTACACTACTTGCATGATAGTCGCGGCTCGCAACAATAGTAAAATATTTAATGATTTTATTAATATGTCGCACTTTTAAAACTGACTAAACCGTATAAAATTAGTTTTCCTATAAAAAAGTGTAAGATTTAAAGTGAAAAAACTTGGGGCGCATACAACAGATAATAGTAAGGAGTGTAGAGAGAAGCTGTCGATGAGTAAACTCACACATTAGTCCATACAATTTGCAGAGTAATACAACTGTTAGTGACTTAGGTCAATTAGGTATTGACGGCTACATATATTGTAATTTAGCTGTGTTTTGCGTGGATGTAACGGGCGCCAGCTGGCCTGCATGGCTGGCTCTCGGGCCAGCACGACTCTCGTTGGATCGCCAGGGTCGTGGTCGACCGCCAGGCTATATCCCTGTATCTGCTGTCGTGGACGGAGCGTTGTTCAAGTGCACGCTGGACTTTATGGGCCATCCCACGCCACAAAATCACACGTGAAAATTGCGCTGAGTTCAACTGAATTCTAAAGGGGTTCTGTACGCCCATAAATTACACATGACCCTGACATAAATAGGCAAGAACAAAGTACACTGGAGCATGACCCTGCAATACACGCGGAACAAAGGCGAATATAGGTCGCTACCCTTCAGTTCACAGTGATGTGAGTACATAAATAAAGTACACAACACACACACATGATTCAGTTGCACAACGAGCACATTACAAGAACACGATGCAATGGTACACAAATGAAGCGGGCATGCAACTCTGAGCACCGCACTGGCTTAATTGCTTTATGAAAACACCTCTTGGGTGTGCTGAACATTATGTGAAGTCTCACGGAGGACGGCGTACTCGGCGGGCGATGAGAAAAAACGTTTTCAAAAAAATTAATTACAATGGCAACCTAAACGACGAGAGACCAAAAGTTGCAGCCAGCCGAGCCGTGTGACACGCGACCAACACGTGTGCCTGTTTGAAATAGACTGTCGAGCCTTGGCACGGCGGGAGCAGCGTGGGCTGTCCACGCGCAGCGAACCCGAAATTTCCTAAGGTGGAATGAGGGTGAAATGTGGAATACAAGAGTTACACAAAACACAAGATTACATGGCAATTCGGAAACCAGATAAAATTAATGTAGCAGTTTTCTGAGTGTTTACCAAGTTTTCTGAGGCCATGTGGCCGAACATACTTTACGCGTAAAATGGCGCAAAAAGACAACATGATAAATAGCAAACAAGGTTATTTGAAAATGGACATTAAATTATTACATTAATTACTTAAATGTAAAACAACTAACTACATTGAAAAGATTACGAGCCACTTGGTAGAAAGTGTTTACGAGAGAGTGAGTGAGAGAGAGATTTTGGTCAGCTCTTAACATCAAGGTTTTCAGCGCTGGTGAGGGATGACATGAGTTGAGTACGGAGCGGCCCCGGAATGAAGGGGCTGGGGAAATTGGAGATCCCCGAGAAAACACGTCGACCAACGTCATCGTCCGGCACGATTCCCACATGCGAGAATCCGGGGACCTACCCCGCCGGGAATCGAACCCAGATCGCCTTGGTGGTCTGATCTCTCGACCACCGCGGCACCCAAGTGTTTACGAGGGTAGTTCATGTCTGTTAGGGCGGTATAACACTAGACTGCAGTTGTGTATGGCCTCCGGTATTGCTGTCTGCTTGGTACAAATTTTAAAATTAATTTTAAACTCACTGCCACACTCTAGGATATACTTATGACCTTCTCATTCTACTGGTTGTGAGACTCTCAAAGTAAATTACTTTGTGGTATTTTTCCTTTTATGCATAACTATGTACAATTGATGTCACTTGAACTATTTGAATAATATTCTTTATGTTGAAGCTATAAGATATCGGAATACAATTATAGAATGTCTTAAATTGTAACTTTACATGTCTGTTCTGCAACAAATATTGTTTCTTTGTTACTGCAGGGTGGATATCTACTGTCCATTCCACTGTTTTTCAACTTCATTAGTATCGTAGGATTTGGTTCAATCGCCCAGTGGATACAGAGGAAGCGGTACATCGGTCATCTTCTGTCTTACCATATTTTCAATGGCATTGGTAAGCATTACATAGAAACTTGACAATTATTTTCCTACAGTGCAGTGTATTTTACTGGTGCGCCGACTTTGAAAAACAATATTTTTACTCAGCAAAAAGAAACCTTTGTTGATCGCCTATCTGAAGTCTCCGCGTCTAAGGGTGTGATAAAGTTGGCACTTCTGCGTGCACAAAGTACCAGATTACCTCTATGTACAATGCTGATCCTACATATTATTATTTGGGCACGAGTACGCAGCAAAGTCTAATACAATCCTTATTGCAGTAAAAATTCTATGCAACTATCATATTTTTTAATAAAGTAGTATGAAATGACTTCTTGTGATAATTTTTGAGAACTTCTAAATATTATTTATGGCATGCAGGATTATATTAAATTAGCTTTCCGTCATTTTGTGAAATGTGTTTTCTTGTCGCAGGTAAACATATTAGGAATAGGTTAAGTAGGTTTGTAAAAAAAGTCTTATCAGACGTGCTGCAGCACTGTTTTAGAATTTTCATTTCTGAAATTGATATTTAACGAGAAGATTATGCCATTTTACACTGTTAAACTGATGTTTTTTTTCTTGGTGAAACACTGTCGTAGTTTCATAACAACGTCTATGTTATACACAAAATATCCATTTAAAAACATTTAGGGTTGCTGTTTATAGTGATATCATGATAGCTGAACACAAGAGCAGTTAAACAAACACAGAATGTTTCGCAATCATACCGACAAAATTTGTGAGACGATTTCTTAAAAATAAAAACAAAAATTATAAATATAAAATCTGAAGAACACTCCCTACCTAAACTGAAAATGTAGGGCAATAATAGTTCGCATTGATAAGAATTTAAAATTTATTCTGCTGTAAAATGTGGTAAAATAAGTAACGCGACATTTTTAATCTCGGAATAATGTGTTAATGTGATCGTGAAAATATACCTGAAAGCAATGCTTTACAATTATCTCTCCTATAATGAAGTTAGACAAGTAGGCAAGCTACCCTATTCTTGAATAAAGTGTTTTGCCATTTGGAATTTAAATGATTCCTACTTGCTTATTGTGTTGTCGAAACTACGTATAATCCAGTGTTATCAAAACATCACAGCATAAACGTGATTAGGAGCTTGATAACTCTTGCTAGATAGATATCACATTTGTCACGTAATTGTGCAATGGCGTCGACACAAGGAAGAAGTACACTCGCGTAATCTACAGCAGCACAAATAAAGTGCCTAAACACATATAAAACAAAAAAAAATATTTGCGCCGTGCATCACTCAATGCAGCTTAGGTGCACTCTGTGCATTGAAGTTAACAATGCAGTAATAGGAGCTACTATGGTTTCGAAATACATGGCATATTTGTATTTTGTCGCTTTACTGTTTTTTGTTTGCAAATTAATGTGGTATACATGTTTTTATTTAATGACATTGCTTTAAATCGTGTTGAGTACTATCGCTTTTGTAACATTTCGCTTGCATAAGAATTCCCAAATTTTGATTTGTCTTTCGGGTCCCAATGATATGCGCACTATCATACAGCACTACACCTAGTGATCTGGAAAATAATGCCAACTGTTGTCTCGTGAAATTTAGAAAGTGGTGACCTACGGCTGCATCTTGATACAAAGAATCTGAACAAAGACATTATATACGAAATACATCATATTCCCTAACCAGAGGACCTAGCATCAACACTACCAGGGTTCAAATACTACGCTATATGTGATCTGTCGAAAAGGTTTTTACAAGTTCCCCTTGATAAGGCTAGCTCAGATATGTGTTGTTTTGTCACTCCGTTTGGCAGGCTCAAATTTAATCGCCTCCATTTGAGCTAAGTTGTGCCCGTGAAATATTTAAGAGAAAAATGTCTCAAATCTTTGGTGGAATTGATGGAGTGGAAGTGTACTTTGATGACATTACTATGTGAGCTAATTCAAAATTAAAGTTCGTAAGGTGTTGTACAGAGCAAGAGAACTTAATGTAAAGTTTAACAAGTTAACCGTTCAAAATAAAGTCTCTCGTGTAAGCTATGTAGCAAATGTGCTCTCACCTGAAGGTTTAGAACCGTACAAAAAACATCTTGATGCTATTATGCACACGCCAGTATCCAAAAACCAGAATTGTTGCATTTTCTTGGCTTAGTGAAATATGTAGGTAGATTTATTTCTAATCTAGCAAAGTCACTGCTCCCTTAAGAAGTGTCACACAAAACAATAAGTCTTGATAATGGTCAGAGGACCTAGGAATCTGCTGTTGTGGTTTTTAAAAGCCTAATCTGTTCTGCACCTGTTCTAGGTATGTTTGACCCTAACCTAGAAGTTGATATACAAACAGACGCCTCTTCTCTAGGAATACATTGTTGGGCCCTGCAAAACGGCAAGCCAGCATTTGCTTCAATAAGTTGAACAGCACTGAGCAAAAGTGGACACCCGTAAAGTTAGATTTCTTAGCTGTCAAATTCGGCTGTCAAAGGTTTCACGAATTCACTAAAGGAGACCAGTCATAGTTCACTGTGACCATAAACACTTGATGAGGATCATAAAGTAGGATCTAAAGTCACTGATACCACACATTCAGAATATTCGTCTAAAATGTATGTGTTATTCAGTAACCGTGATCTATCTACTAGAACAGGAAATGTATGTAGCAGATACATTGCGTCTTGCAGCCTTGGCGAATGATAGTAAGTCTACTGATGACTTGGAGTTTGCAGTTCACCCTCTAGTGTTTAATTTGTCCATGTCCTACAAGTAGCAAAAGGAGTTAGAGAAGCCGTTGTTCAAGATCCTCAGCTCTGTGCCATAATCAAGGCGTTTTCTAAAGGCTGGCCTAGTACGAAAGCCCTCTTACCTGATTCGTGTAAAGTATTTTGGAAGGAGTGGCACTTGAAATAAGTAGTTGATGGCTTAGTTTTAACATGTAGAAAAATGTTTGTCCCTCTGTCCTTTAGGCCAGCAATGCTCAGTTTGATTCATGAAACCCATTTTTGGTATTAGCAAGTGTAAAGCCAGAGCGAAAGAAGTATTCTGCTGGCCCAGTATGTATTGTGACATATAGCGCATTATAAGTAGTAGTGAAGTGTGCTAGATGTATCAGAGGTCCAACACTATGGAGCCTCCGATGCCCCACCAGTGCCCGAGAGGCCTTGGGCTCATTTATATACAGAAGTGTACCTATTTTAGGAATTAGGATGGCTACAGCTCAAATGCTACTGCACCGTTGTCTCAAGTCAGAAATCCCCACTCATCCTGATCTGCTTAAGCCCCATATTCATTACAATGCCAGGCTTCGAAAGCGTCAGAAATACTATTTTGACAAGAGTGCAGTAGCACTTCCAGAATTAAGACCAAATCTGCCGATCAGAGTCCAACAAAGGGGTAAATGGACCCTAGCAACAGTTGTCAGTAAATTTGATGCCCCTCATTCTTATTTACTGAGAACACTTGATTATGCAATTTGCAGGCGAAATAGGAAATACCTAAGAGCAGCGCCTAAGAGTTATTTTAATAATGAGCCATTGAATAATAGTTCTGAGTTGCAAGAAAACAAATCAAATATTGAACATGTTGAAGTCATGGTAGGACCTGCGGCAGTATGTAGTAATCGTTGTGAGGATAATGGAAATGACTGTTTACCCCTTTCAAGGCCAAGTAGAGTTGTTAAACGACCTAGATATTTACAGAATTTTTATTTGTTACTTGATGTAAAACACTATATTAAAAATGTGTGTATACTGTACTGTTTGAATGAAATGTTGAAATTGTGTTATCAATTTTAAGAAAGTTAAAGTTAGGGAGATGTAAGATTTGTTAATATGTTGTGTTGGAAACGTGTAAAGTGTATATGTTAGTTCTTTTGGCATGATCACCAGTTACACAGTTACGGCGGGAGCGTGATGATCGTTGGTAGTAAAAGACGATTATGAAGTTGTATTCCCAGTTTTATTTACAATATATTACGGTGTCTAAAATCTAAATTCAAAAAAGGGCAATATTGCGCTATTCTAAGGGATTTGGAATACCTGGTGAATAACTGATGCGTGAGGAAATATTAAGAATTATCCCTACATGCTAAAAACTGGAATTTGAACATCACGGTTTTGGTGCATGTTCGTAGAAATGAAAGGCTGATTCCGATCAATAAGGCCCTGATACCTATGTATCTAAAAGCTTCGTTGTAAGACAAAAATGCTTTTATATGTAGTTGTGTTTTTAAAATAAGCTCCGTGATTCTGTGGTATGCCTTATTCAGCTACACTCGGCTCTGCTGCCTGCCTGGTGGCTGTGCCGCAAGTTGGATGCAACGAGGTCGCCATCCAGGTACTATTGGTCGCAGCACTGGCATGCAGTGGCGCCTACATGGGTGGCAGCAAGCTCAACCACATGGACCTCGCCATCAACTATGCCGGCACTCTTGGTGGTGTGCAAGCGGCTATTGACATGACTGGCAGCATAATAGCGCCCACCGTCAACAGCATCATCACCGACAATCAGGTGAGGCTGTCGTGTTTTCACATGTATTGTGCATTTGTTTATAACACTCGTCGTATCTCCACATGTATTATGTAAGATAAGGTAAAGGTTCTTTGTACATCTCGTCGACGGCGATGTTATTAAGGATGGTTACACATAATTGGACACAATAGTATGAACAGTCTTTGTTAAGGAACCGTCCCGTTTTATGTTTAGCATGTGTTTTGGAATAGTCGTGATTTTCATCGTGATACGGAAGTTTGAGATTATTTAAAGTAGATTCAGTTTGTCTGACACTTGAATAGAAGCGAATACGGCTGTATTCCACATAGGTAAAACTTCACGCTCATGTACTTGCGCTCGGAAGTAACGTCAGAGAGTGTTGTTCCAAATGGCCGAGTGTGAGTGCGAGTATGTGTGGCGAGCACGAATGAATGCATACTTGATGCATACTCTCGTCGCCACTGTTTGTTTACGCCTGGGAGCACACTTTGAGTGTGGTGGTGTTCGGAATTAAGACCATGGATAAAGCACGCAGGGAACTGTGGGAGCGAGAATGAGTACGAGTTCGAGTGTGAATTATTTGGAACACAGCCTACGATTATTGGTGCTGTGTTACAGTCAACAAAATCCGAACGGCTGGAGACGAGAACCGAAATAAGAATCAGATGTGTTTCCATTGCACCACCTTACTTCTTAAATATGTCCAGTTTATTTATTGCTGCACATTGAGTATTGTCTACAAATATTTGCTACAGGCTTGTGATTCTCCGTGAGACCTTTCCAATAACTAAACGCTCGAGTTATGAAGACGTTTCGAAGAATACTGGTTCAACAAATGAGCATGAAATCATTGCCTTCCGACTTATAATTTGTGCTGACTAGATACGCCATGAAATCGACTGTCGTGCTTGAGTCTGTGTAGACTTTACTTATTAAAATATTAATGAACACGTATCCGTTGTAAAATGAATTATGATTAATGTTGATTAGTTACGTCATGAGCATGATTCTTGTCATTGAGTCTGTGTATAATTCACTGAATTAAAACATTCCGAAGAGAGTACAGTAGTTACTCTCATGTTTAGATCCTTCTAGTTAAATTATGAATACTGAACAACAATTTGTCACTAAATCGAACTATACAGGGTGTCTATATAATCTTTCCCTCATTACAAAACTTCAAACCATTAAAACTGCAAATGGTAGCTAAGTGCATTTTGGACGGACATGTAGTGAAACTCATTAAGTATTTTTGTGCCATGCTACACAGTTTCGACATGTGCACCGTTGGTGGCCCGTAAAACATCAAGGTAATATTCAATTTCTTGCCACGTTTTCGTCAACATGTCTTCAGAAACAGAAGCAACCGCCTCTGTCATCCACCGAATCAATGTCCAAACATCAGGCACACGTGTTGCATACACTTTATCTTTGACAAATCCCCAAAGGAAAAAGTCGAGGGGGGTAACATCAGGTGATCTCGGTGGCTAGGATGTTTGTCCATCGCATCCAATACAACGGTCCGGAAATTTTCCATTAAGGAAATCACGGACATGCAATTCCCAATGTGGTGGTGCACCATCCTGTTAGAACACAACCCAAGGTTGAAATTATCGTAGCTGAGGTGCTGCGTAAAGTTTTAACATGCCTGTTTGCTGTCATTGAGTGGTCTGAAAAGAAAAAAGGCCCGATAACTTTGTTATGCATAAGGGCACACCAAACATTGACTTTTGGCCTGTCCCCCTCGTATTCCAAAATACAATGAGGATGTTCGGACCTCCATATACGCACGTTATGCCTATTCACTTTACCTGACGTATGAAATGTTGCTTCACCAAAGAAACACACACGCTGTAGATAGGCGTTATCAGCATCAATACGTTACAACATTTCTATCGCAAATGCAGCGTGATGTTCGTAGTCATTTGGTTGCAAATCTTGAACAAGTTGAACTATGTACGCATACAAATGCAGTCTTTTGTGCAATGTTTTGTGCACCGTTACACGTGGAATACCAAGTTGACGTGACGCCTGACGTGTCGATTTGGAGGGGCTTCGTTGGAATGCTTCCTGTACAGCGTGGACAGTGTCATCACTTACAGAAGGATGGCCTGTTCGTGGACGGTGGCACACACTACCAGTCTCTTTAAATGTCTCATACCACGCCTCTATGCTCTTGTGATCAGGTGGTGGGCGTCCATACTTTCATCAGAAATTGCACTGGACTGTAACAGGAGACCTGCTCTCGTGATATCACAACACACAAATAGTATTTTCTTGCATGGATGCCATAGTGCCTTTCACTCTTCACACAACAGCTGCCTAAAACATACACAAAAAAACTATGAGTTGCACTACATGTTCGTCCAAACCGCACTTAGCTACCATTTGTTGTGTTCATATTATGAAGTTTTGTAGTGAGGGAAGGACTTTATGGACACCCTGTATTTTATGGCAGTAAAACTACCTAAAATTTCTTAAGGCCTTACGAATGAATGTATTTTCTTTTACATTTTTATCAACTACATATTGTATCAGGTAGGAATATGAATCCTATGGGTGTTCAAATCCCGTCAATAGATCTAGCAAGATAACACATTAAACATGCCCCATTTCTGAGTTTCCCGCAGTACCGTCACCATTTTGCACTTATTTGAATAATCTCTTTTTATAACTATTACCTATTCGTATATTTTACCACTCACTCGATGGTTGCTATTCGGTTATTCAAAATTCTTAGAAGCTCGAGAATGCTTGCTGTATACGTGTACCAAGTTTCCCACAGCTATGCCATAATTTTGTAACAGGGTCAAGCACTAAGACAGCAAACCTTAAACTTGTATCAAGCTTGAAGTAAGTTTGTTGACTAAAAATGACTTGCAATGAGCGTAGTCCAAGACGGCCTCTGTAGCATAATTGTTTAAGCACCGGTCTACGGTGTGAAAGGCACTGGGTTCGAATCCCGGCTTGGGCATGGATTTTATGTTGTATCTTTGCCTAACTTAACCGTCATCGGCTGTTAAGATCTCGTCGTTAAATGGCCGTAAAACCCTCGCTCCTCACCTTAGTTCATGCGAAGCCTTAGATGCTTTCTTACCAGCTTGCAAGTTAAATATATAATCTGTTGAGTTGATCTTGCAAAAACTTGACGCTTGGAGGATTGGTTTATAAGCCGCTAACCATACAACATTATTTTATAAAGCTTGTTTCAAGTTTATATGGCCCATTTAACATTGCACATAAAGTGCCTTATTTGCAAAGTAACTTTCCGTGAGTTTAAATACCTGTAGGCTGAATCCACCATTTCTGTACATTCGAGCTTTAACCATCACTCAATTGGTTGCTATCTAAGTGACAAACATACTCTTTAACTCACGCCAAGCAATAAGGTATTCGTTTCTTGTTTCCTTTATACTTTGTATTTCATTTCGTCTGTGAATTTACTGCTGAAATTGAGCCTAAATTTTCCTTTGTTACATATAACAAAAAATTACATCGTGTAGTACTGTTTTTAACTAGACAATGTCATATAGTTGAATACTTACTACTAATGTTAATTAATATGCAACTGATAATAAATCTTTGTTGATTTGCGAGAAAATTAATAACCGTAAAGTGGAATTACTTTGTTCATCAACCCCCTAGGTAACTTTGAACCACTTGATTAAATTTAATTTAATCTGTTTATTTTTAAACATCATTCACTTTAAACTTTTGCTTAGTAATAAAGTGGTGTGTTGTAAAGTCTTTGCCAATTTCAGAGTCCACAAACCTTTATACAAAACAAAAACTTGTGGTTTAACAGCTAACCCGAAATCGTGCATAGTAACCTCATTTTGTGTAGTTGGGTTATTCGCCTGGATTCCTTGAATGAGTATTTCTGAAACAATAATTCATCCGAAGTAACTGAATTACACGAGTGTTTAATATATACCCTAGCCTAAAATTTATTCTGTTGCTAGTAATGTCATTGTCGTGTTTGGTGCTGTCAAAAGTGGATCTGAATGTGTAAATTACTATTACTCACCCAGCATGTATTCTTGCGTAATTTTAACTTTCCAATTGTCGTCTAAAGACGATGCTCAAGACCTTCATTGGATTTTTTAGGTAAGGTAAATCTTCAGGCCACAAGACAAAAGTAAGATAACTCAGTAAACCGAAATGGGTGAATATACACTTAACTGATTTTTTTCACTGATTTAGAAAGTTTCGTTTAATAAAATCAGTGAAAAACTGCCGGCAGGTAATCAGAGAACGTTCACAGATTCTGACTTAAAATTTTGACATTTAATATGTAAATCAATATACGATCGCTGATAACAAGTAGTTTGTCACTACTAAAAGTTCTTGAATCTTCTCTCTCTGGAATGAGTGAATAGTCACTGGGAATCACAGAATATACACTGACTCGTTGGCGCACAAATAAAATATACAACAATGGTAACTATGTAGTAGTAAAAAAAACTTGATGACGATATAATAATAATTCAATACAGTGCCATAGTTCCATACACGTGCACTGAAATATAGCCATTTTAAAAATATTTTTACAAAGCGATATTCTTAGTGCTCCTCCCTTGTAATAGAACTCACATTTTATCTTCGCATGAGGCGACCTCAACATAGGCATACATGAGAAACAGCCGACACTAATCTAAACTATCTGCCTAATCACCTCAACTGAAGTAGTTTATGAAATTCGATGAAGTTGAGTGAGGTGTGTGTGTGTATCCATATCTGTATCAAGACTGTAGAGAAAACTATAATTACTCAGTCATCTCATACCATCCATATTTGGATCCCTTTCGGAAAACTCATATCTCCGTGTACCATGCCTTGAATCTGTGCCTCTTGTTTCTTGTACAGTGATTTAAAATAAAAGTGTAATCAAAAACAAGTCTTGAAACTATTCTAAGTTAATATATGTCACGCCCTTCCACTAATAAAGTTATTTTTCTCAGCTAATTAACTTTATATTGAACTATTGCTTGGATTGTTCCTTTCCGTTTATGCTTCTTCTATATTTACACTTCTTTAAAAAAAAACCTGTGTAGATTTAATCATGTTCTACCATTTTGCAGCAAACTCTTACAGCGTGGAGCAAGGTTTTCTACATCGCCGCCGCTGTGAATGTGTTCTTATTCGTCGTTTACCTTATATTCGGCTCTGTGGACGAGCAACCTTGGAACCGTTCCGTGAAGGAAGGCACCGAAGACAAGAACCAAGAAAAGATAGGACAATCATCTACAGTCGATATAACTGAAATATCGTAGTAAAAATTTTAAATACAACCTAATTATGTTCACTTAAATATGATGAGTGCTGCTGTCCTGAGATTTAATCAAAATTAAGATGAGCTGACAAGTGATACAGGGCATTAAGCCAGTAAATTCCCCATCGAAGAGTTTATTCAACTCAGTTGTTATTATTAGGTCATATTTTTGTGTATTTAATGTTGATGTGTATTATTTATCGCTGAGTAATCTTATATTTTAAAAAAGATATACAAAAAAATAAGTGACAACTTCTAGAGTTTGTATGCATTTCAATTACTGTTTTCTAAAAATATTTATTTGAATTTTGTCTGTCTGATTTCAAATTATTCCTAGCCCTATAATTTCGAGAGCCGACGTACGAAACTAAGGATGGGAGAGCCTTTCACTTCGTCTTATATAAACCTTTCAATAATTAATCGCAAAACTTAATTGGTAAACTGCAAAAGTTATACACTTCCAATTGAAGAATCATTAAACTCGAGTGTAAGTTTGACCACATGTGCGCGTGGTGCAGTCCGTATTATCGTATTACAGAGAGAGGAACAAGAAAATTGTCAACACAAATACGTACCCCTTGCAGTGTAGGTCGGCACGCAACAGATTACACTACGGAGTTGCTATTAAAGCAATATATTAGCCATTTTAGGCAGAGTATAGAATTTAATAGTGGATCTGAAATTAGTGTACACATACCTGCAACGTTCTCTGAATGCTATTCCTAAGCAGTCATCGCGTAAATAATTTTCGAATAAACTGTCCAGGCCGCCGAACAGCGTGCAGAGCTTCGACCTTTACATTGTGACCTAATTCTCATATGGCAATAATACACATTTTCCTATGGCTTTTAAAACAATCACATAATTTTTTTTTTACAGTTACTAAGCCTATTTCTTACTGGAGAGCATTTTCTACTTGATTTTATTAACAGAATCTCGTGACAGAGTACATAGCCGTGAATTACCTGAGTACTTGTGTTTCGAAACTGAAAACCGTTTAAATACAGACGTTACTTTTACAAAATAATGATACTTTCTTAAATGCCCGAACAGTAACATTATGATTTTTTTTTTAAACTGCGATTCCTAAAAGGGTGAAAATAGGTGAAACGTGTTTTCGATGTATTGTCTTTACGTTTCGAACCCCAGGAACAATCGTAATTTTCACTTCAATGATACTCGCGTACAAATTTGTAAAGAAATATTTCAGGATCCCTTAAAGATATATAGTTGTTATATGCTTCAGAATAATGTTTACGTAAATACTTTAAATAGGAGACATACGAATGTTTGAAAGCATACTTTCTGGATTTTTCAGAACTAAATCTCTATAAACGAGACTGAAAATTTGTTTAATGATCGCCATTACCTATCGAACATGTCTAAATATCTAGACGTTTTTTTCTTCAGATTGATGCTTACATATGAACATACCTAAATGATTTTTGTGTGTGTATTTGCGGGAATACGGGAGTGGATTTGTAAAAATGTGCTCTCATATGTTGGGAAAGGGATAGCATATGTTTAAAAAAATTCCTCAGCATCTCTTAAATATTTTTAAGTTGTTTTATACTCTTCGGGTATAACTGCATGTAAAATTTTGTTTCAGGAATCATAGATCATTAAATGTTTATTGGGGCAAAAAAACTCAAACGGGTTTTTTCGACGAATTCACAATATATCCTACACTGGATTAAATTTCGCAGTTCTTTTTTCTAAAAATACTATATATATATATAGTTATATATATATATATATAGTTATATACCATTCCGATGCCTTGGCGTATCCTATTTGGGGTTGGAAAAAAATTCGTATTTCGTAAACAGCTTAAAGCAGTGGCGGCTCGTACGTTGTTGCCAGGTAGAGCAGAAGTTGCAGAGAACTGTATATGGTTGCACGCTAGTTACCGCCAATCTCTTTCACAGTTACCAACTTCTCTGTGACTTAATTCCATTCCCTCAACCACCTTCAAAGCTTAGCCTGCCACCCTGCATTAAAATTCCAAAAGCAAAACATGTTTCGGTCCTATATAAGTGTGGGAGAAGACATTTTTTCCTCTGCAATAAATTTCTAAAGGCTTTATGTAAACCAAGATGCACAAATGGTTTTCAGTTGGAAAGCAAAAGGGTGAGGGGCTGCATGTGGGAATCTGTTACTCATCCTTAGTTAAGGAGACAAGAAGGCAACATAAGAAATACAAACCAGTTTACAACATAAAATCTAATACCTGATCATTCCTATTTAATATGTAGGGATTTTTTAACACCACTTTTTTCTATTGGCATAATTTTGTATTCGCAGTTATTCGCAGTAAATAATACTGAAATGTTGTTTCGGGTATTGTCCATATTATTACATTGCATCTTAATTTAGACGTTTGCAGGGTCTTCTGCAACATGTACTTACCTTCAGATCTCAGCTCAGTAACAAAAACTCCTCGACTGCCAAGTGTTTTGCAGAGAATCAAGCTGTTCGCAGAAAATGGAAGCAAGTAATTTAGTTTTGTTACAGCTTTAAAGGCTGCACTGAACTTCCATAGGTTTTCTGGCTATAAGAGGGGAAAAATCTGGAATATACTCTTTCCCCTGGACTAACAAAGAGAACCGTACAGCATTTACATTTATGATCTACTTTACAACTGGATTAGACATTGCCTAAATTTCAGGGATGGCACAAATGGCTTCTTACTTGTAAAACCTGAAAAATAAGGTGTAGTTTGCATTATGACCATATGTTCTCACTACACCATTTGCTGTAAATATTGGTAACTAAAAGAAGTCTCTCACAGGTTGTGATTGTTGGATACAACACGTGCTGTAAACACCCTTCGACATTTAGTTTCTTTACAATGTTTGCTAAAAGTATTCAAGGTTTTAAACACATTTAACAATAAATATACTACACGTTTTTAGGAATAAACCAGTCCTTTAAAAATTGTCAATTTGTGGTTTATTTTTTGAACTAATTTACAACCCGAAATATTTCTGACAAAAAATGTCTGCTGAGGTTATACTTGACTTATTGCTGAATATTAGTATTCCTACGTAGATTATTAATCAATTTACTGGGTCTGAAATTTTATAAAAACCGTATCACAATTTTTTTTATAAATTATTTATGTTGCAGCGTGTGATAGATAAATTCATAGTCCTGATTTTATTTTCCTTGTAAGCATCATAAACTAATATAATTGAACATAGGTACTCGCAACAGCCAATGGCTTTAGTTAAGGAACCATTTGTTATAGCATGAGGCTGCAGTAATTTTGAGAGTAAGCCAGTGAAATAGGTGTACGTATTTGGGATATATCCTTCCTGAAATAATTTTTATTAGTATGACAGGGTCACGTCACAGACTGGTACTTATGAACAGACGACATATTTCTTGTGAGACTGAGCACATGCGAGCAAAAAATGTCCCATCCTTCTGTTTTTCCTATTCGGAAATATCTTAAAATAGTTAAGCTCTTTTTTTTATGTTCTGCCTGTAGGCCTAAGCCTCTATTAAATTGAGAAAATCAAATGAGAATCTTGTTGGACAATACTGCAGTGATTTAACTATTAAATAATGTAACTTTTTTCCCAGAAAGAGTAAAAACACTATTATCTATAAGTAAAATTTGACTTCAAGTCCTATCGTAGTTCTTAAAAGATAAAAAAATAGTGAAAACGGCTGATAGTAACATTTTTAGAGCTTCGGCTCTCAAGTCTCCTTAAAGTAAAGGATAAAGTATATCCTGGTACTTACAGTTAATTTTTTGTTATTCATCATGTACAATACTCAGACAGTTGCAGATAATTTTGCATGTTTTTGAGCTACAATGAGTGCAATCAGAACCTGGAAGCACGCAGGATCTAAGGTAGCTTTGCTCGCTCCACTCCTGATAGCATGTAAGCTTGCGGCAAGCTTGCAATTGACTTGTTTTTGACTTACCATTATAAGCCCTGTTTGGTGAATTTGATTCAAGCTTGAGTCAAACCTATTTTTTATGTTTTATAGTGAATGCGTGTATTATTATTGAGTTGTATATTTATTCTAATAGTAGACAACATCAAAAAGACCGTACACTAATAATAGAAATATATTCAATTTTATTTGAAAGAGAGAACTGATGACTGTAGCAAAAGATATTCATATTTGGTACCATTCCCTCATGAAAAGTTACGTGAATTTTAGACAATAAATTCTCCCAACATGACACAAAAACACATTCTATGCTTCCAACAAACATTAATACATACATTTTACTCGGCTTCGTTCAGTCGGCATGAGCAAGGACGCTTTACTCATACCTCTGGTTAGACTTAGAGTTCCCAGTCTGTACGGTAATTTCACCATGTTAAAATTTACGGAAAATGCAACAGAGATAGAGGCATGAAAATAATAAAATTAAAGTTCAAAATTTAACAGTTTTCCACTAGTTATAGCAAAGCCAAAATTATTTTATTTTATATGAAAAGTCAACATGATAGGTTCGTGAGCGATGTCTTGAAGCTCACTAAAACAGCTAATTAGCTAGAAAAGATGATGCCTCTTCTGAAAACGGCAATTATTTAATACAATTTAACAACCTAAACTCGCTCCCAAGAGTTCCTATCTTCAGGACGGCGGCAGTAACAGGCGTCATCTTAATTGCCTGCCGCAAACGTCTTATCAGTATGGGAGTCCAGCCAAGAAGAAAGATAAAAAGGATGCCGACAAAAGCGTCGGTTCAAACAACCGCCTCAGAGAAAGAAAAAAAAACATCTCTTACTTAGAGAAACAAATTCAGCAGAGTAAGTTACTGATTAACATTCCTTAACATAGATATCCTGCTGAAATACCTCAGTAAGCAGTACTCTTTACAAATACAGATAAGAGAAAAAAAAATAATTACTATCCTAAATTAAAATAACAGGTTTACTTCTTAATTAGGGGCTTTAAAATTGAATAAAAATTATAAATTTGTGTATTTCATCACAAATAATTACTATGAGCAAAAATATATTAACTCAGTTAGTTTTACTTTTAAAGTTCCAGGTAAATATTGAAACACACTTGACAACAGATAACTGTAATTCCATTACAGTTGTGTCTTGTCTTATATGAGAATAAGCTTGCTGCAAGCTTGCAGCAGCCTTTCATCAAGCTTTTCTAGCAAGATTGCTGCAGACTTGTCGTGTGAAAACTAATTAGTTTGATTCAAGCTTGATTAAAACTTATGGCTTGACATGACAAGCTTGCAGACATGTCACGGCAAGTTTGATTCAAGCTAATTTTACTATCTGGGACACTTATGTCATAGCCTGTAAGCTCAAAGTACTCAATTGGCCACTGTCTCCCCCTCAAACAATATACTTGGCATCTTAAAGTCGCTATATTAAAATACTACTGTTCACTATAGTTAACTAGCATACATAATACCTTACTCATGGTCCAATGTTCCACTTACCATTTTGCCAAACAGCTTATGGATTATGCTAATATTCAACATTAAATAATTTTATTGAACAATTGATTGAGGGGAGAGTTTTGATCGTTATGAAAACATACATTCACATCATAAAATAATTTAAAATCATGCCAGTGTTTTTCTACAAGACTTAATGAACTGTGCACATTAAGTATTGTATAATGATGCCTGTTAGTACACAGGAACAATGTATGACATATGAAAGTGTCGCTACCAGCAATCGTTAGCAATAAATAATGTACACAAGCCAAGAACTCAAGTGGCATAAATGCCACAATACCACAATTCATAATCAGCCGTTCGTCATACGAACTATTTAATTTCTTTTCGCAATATCTACAAGTATTTTAACAAGTACTATATTGTAACTCGGTATACGTTTGGCTACATTTTCATACCATCGCAAGCAACTTAACACGTGCATGGAACAGTATTCACATAATACATTGGAAGTTAATAAAGATCTTACATTCCCTCCCCATGTCTGCGACAAGTCAATGCAAAAGTTTTGCCAATAAGCAATACTTTAATGGAGCTGAAAATTACCATAATAATAAATTATATTAGTTCGTTAGTCAAATATTTTCAGCAGTTTTAGTTTTTAATTTTTTTCTGGAACAAATATCAACCAACTTGAAAATAAGGTTGTCTATTTAAAAAAAAAACTATTAAAATGTCTGCCGAGAATCTGTGTTGCTAGTACTAATAGTATATTACGAACTGTTATGTCTTACATATGTGCTGTACGAGTGCTGCTGGCAACGTACCCTAGACTTTTGTTCTCAAGTGTAGAAAACTCTTTAGACAGTTTGCTAAAAAAAATTGTATTTTATCACCGTCCCTCTGAAGGCAAGATTACCAGAACACACTAACTGTGCTACTGCTGTGAGCAATGTGAGTGTAGGTTACTATGAAACAAAAGCTGCTGTTGTTTCATATGTTTTAATTTTACATTGACATTTACAATGCTGTTAACTAGTTCACACCCTATGCACAGATAGACGTAAATCAGATTTTATGTGTGCAGAACGAGAAACCTGGGATGTTAAAATAGTACACCCAGATATATTTACAAAAACATTTGGAGTCGATGACATTGTCCAGTTATTTTATGAATGTTATCTTGTCATGTACGACATTGCTTTGAGACACCTCAGCTATATGTATGCGGTCACAGTGCCAAGGTCAGAAGTTGACGACGGAAACACTGCTGTCTAGTGGTCCTACGTACAAGACGCAGATAGTCTGTGTCACCACTGCTTTCTCCGATTATCTTGCAATGACTCAAATAAGCCTGACTTTCTTGGTACAATAGCTAAAACTGCTGGAAACACAAAAAAAAATAATAATAAATCTTGGAAACTGCAAGGTTCATTCAAATAAACAATCTAAACTGTAAACCGGTAGCATGCAGTCAATTCTGAAAACAGAACAGGATAACTAAGCAACTTATACACCATAACACGCTCCTGTTCGGTACAGTACTGGTATCTGGAAACAATGTGTAAGTTCCTTAATTCTTGGCTTGGTGCAGGCTACATATATATTTTAGGTTATAGACAAGAGAATATTTTGTTTGCAGAAACAAACTTAAAGTTGCTGTGCAATTAGACAGGAATATAGCTGTAATTATTGTGATGGCTGGGAAACCAGCGATGAGTTCCCACAAGTCAGATGTATGTTAGTTACATTTGCTTAGGGAATGTGTACCAACGTAGTCAAAGGACGACATTTGGTAACATCAGCAGAGTTTGTGTTTATAAACAGTCCTATACGACTTGTACCATATCTGTAAATGTTGAAATCTACTAGACAACTAGACAACTAAGAATTGAATTGAATTGAATATAGTCTCAAACATTTCTTTCGGGAATGAATCAAACATAAAAAAACAAAGATAAAAAACCAACCCTTAGCAGCAATGCAAAAAAGAACCTACTTATTTCCTCTCTGACAACAGTGCGAAGACCGAGAGGGTTTGGTGGGGAGTAGAGAGGGGGAGACAGTCCATGTTGGTGAAAATGATGAGGGAGTGGAATGTTTTACGGGAGAATCTCGAACAGGTAACGGTGATGAATGCTGGATGGTTCAAGAAGGCAATGGAGAGGTTGGGAACTTGAAACGAAGCTATGGAAGAGACTTTCCACCGGGTATCAGCCCAATAGCAGGTTGAATGTTATCATTCTGATCAGTATCTACTTGACAGTAAATTAAAATAATGTACCATTTAACGTGTAACTATTATGTGCTGAACAGAATTAAACAGAAAAATGTAAATTTCAAAATAACTAAATGACAGATAACCAGTGTAGAGTGAACTATAAATAACCATTAATTAGACAGTTAGAACAAACAATAGAACATTAATCCTTTTTGGTTGGTGGTTCACTACATTATAGTATCATAATTTAGTTGATTACTAGACCTTTTCTTACTTTATGTCCATCTGCTATATCACTGTACATTTTTTGTATATCATAAATATGGTACAAATTACATTCTGCTAACATACTGTAATTACCGTATCACTTGATAAATGTAACAACTTCCGTTTGCAATCACCAGGCCTTAATAAGCACAGAAAATTGTAATTATTAACTGTATTGTTTATAAAAATCCATTGCTTTTGAAGGTCATGCTAACACAAAATGACTGTTACCGTTTGATTCGATTAACAGTAGAACAATCAATGAGGGTCTAAAATTGTATGTTCTCTCTGTAAGCCGTATAAAGATTAGTTAACATAGTCTAACGTTATGCACATATCTCTATTTTTTTTTAAACTAAGTATTTTGAATCCAAGTACTTACCACTGTTAAAAATCTCTAAATATTTGCTACTGAAGTAGTATGGAATTTCTAGCATTAAAAAAATGCAAATACAATTGTCAAAAACATGCTGATACATGTGTAGCATAGAATATTAACAAGCAAACGGCATACGACCTGTTTTAGTTTTTGCGGTTGTTTCAATGTTTTCCATCATTGCAATTAAGTGTAGAAGATCATTATAACTGACCAAAAGTAAATACGTAACAAAATTTGTTGGATAAATTGAATTCATCTCAACGTAACTAAAGACATCTCCGTAGTGTTGAGATGCCTATTATTTTTATATCTTCAATAAATTTATTGTTGTAATAAACAATAACCGATTGTGAATATGTTAACTTTGTATTTCTGAGCAAATTTATTTTGTAACTGATAGATACTGACGTGTGCCGACGGCCCACGATCTTAGCGACCGTTCGTGCCAGGCGCTACGCCCAAATCAACACCGACCAGCACCACCAGTACTCGTGAAAACTACGGAACGCGCCTCGACTAGTCCCGGAACCAGGGAAGTCAAGAGAACGGGTAGGTTCATGCAACCACGTGGCCGGAATAACGAAATAAAGAAAATTTTTCAGACACGAAAAATTCAACAAAACAAAACTATCACACAACACCCCGGCATATCAGTGACTCGAGACATTGGTCGTTTCACAAAGCATCACCGCGTTTGGCAGTATCAAGCGCGAGAGTGCTGGGGCACATGTCCCAAAATCAGGAGTGCGGGCGTGTATCCAAAAGATCCAAGTATATCAGGACACATAAAATACATACCGAAGTTCATAACCACCACGGTGCAACGCCACAAGTGAGAATAAAAAGTGCTAATTATTCCGCTACACGACTCTAAAACACGG